>MU533908.1:2549763-2624667 GCA_024362625.1 Silurus asotus
GATATGAAAAAGTGTTTGCCCCCTTCCTGATTTCTTATTTTTTTTGCATATTTGTCACACTTTTATGTTTTAGATTATCAAACTAATTTAAAATATTAGTAAAAGATAATACAAGTGAACACAACATGCAGTTTTTAAATGAAGGTTTTCATTATTGAGGGAAAACAAAATCTAAACCTACATAGCCTTGTGTGAAAAAGTGTTTGCCCCCATGTTAAAACTGTGGTTTATTTATTACCCGAGCTAAATTTCTCTAGCCACACCCAAGCCTGATTACTGCTAAACCTGTTTGCAATCAAGAAATCTCTTAAATAAGACCTGCCTGACAAAGTGAAGTAGACCAAAATATCCTCAAAAGCTAGACATCATGCTGAGTTTCAAAGAAATTCAGAAACAAATGAGCAAAAAAGTAATTGAGATCTATCAGTATGGAAAACCACAGTGAGAGCCATTATTCACAAATGGCAAAAACATGGCGTCCCAGGAGTGGCCGGCCGAACAAAATTAGCCAAAGAGCACAGCAAGGACTCATCCAAGAGGTCACAAAAGACCCCACAACAACATTCAAAGGACTGCAGGCCTCACTTGCCTCAGTTAAGGTCAGTGTTCATGACTCCACGATAAAAAAAGAGACCTGGCAAAAATGGTCTGCACGGCAGAGTTCCAAGAAAAAAAAACGCTGCTGTGCAAAAAGAACATAAAGGCTCATCTCAGTTTTGCCAGAAAACATCTTCCCCATTTTGGGAAAATACTCTGTGGAACTTGTGAACTTTTTTTGGAAGGTGTGTGTCCCATTACGTCTGGCGTAAAGTAACACCGCATTTTAGAAAAAGAACCTCATACCAACAGTAAAATATGGTGGTGGTAGTGTGATGGTCCGGGTCTGTTTTGTTCCTTCAGTAAGGAAGACTTGCTGTGATAAATGGAACCGTGAATTCTGCTGTTCACAAAAAAAATCCTGAAGGAGATTGTCCAGCCATCTGTTCATGACCTTTGCAGCAGGACAATGATCCAAAACACACCAGCAAGTCTAACTCTAAATGGCTGAAGAAATACAAAATGAACACTTTGGAGTGGCCTAGTCAAAGTCCTGACTTGAATCCTATTGAGATGCTGTGGCATGACCTTAAAAAGGCAGTTCATGCTCAAAAACACTCCAATGTAGCTAAATTACAACAAATCTGCATAGATGAGTGGAAAATTCCTCCACAGCGCTGCAACAGACTCATTGCAAGTTTACTTTACGATCTTCATAATATGAGTGTCAATGTGACAAAAAAATAAAACAGCCACAGCGCATTTTTCTCTTTGGTCATATCATTTCATCTCTCACTTCCTGTCCCTCCCTGCCTGCTGTCTTTTTAAAATATGTTCACAGAAATAGAGACCAAGACAGAAAGTGAAAAAGAGACAGACCTGACTGACAGAGAGAAAAGAAAACATCCTGAACAATATGTCTCCTGAAGTTCTAAAGAATCAAACCATCAATGTGATCTTAAACTCAAATGAGATCTTAAAGACTTTCACAATGGCTGGTGTCAGACAGACTGATCTGAGTATTTTACTCAGAATACTGCTGATCTTCTGGATTTTTTATTTTATTTTCTTTTTACAAGCAGCAGACTATAGAGTTTTGTGAAAAATGAAAATCATTTAGTTACCATTAGTTCTATGGACCAAAATGTTGGGTGATTGAAAAAGTACTGAGAAATAGAAAATGGCTAAACTGATTTAAGCTGACAGAAATTTCAAAAACCATTCTTTATAGCTGTGGTGAGCAGAAAAGCATCTCAGAAGGTAAATTGGTTGAAACTGTGAGGCAGATGGGCTAAAACAGGAATTTGTGGATAGAGTAGGCACAGGTTCACACAAACTGGACAATTAAAACTTACCCTTACAAATAATTAGAACTTCTGTGTGCAGAAAATGTTAATAATAAAAAATAGATTAGCCACGGTCGTTTTTTTGACTCTATACTTAGGCAATCATAGATCCTGGGGATGGAGATTTGTGAGCAGGGGCAGGAATCATTTAAATGCAAAAGCCACCTAACCTTTAGATCTTTCGTGATGGCTCTTTAATGAAGGAAAAAAAAGAGCAGTCAAGGATAGTGAGCTCTCAGCTCTAACGTGACCCAGCATCTGAAAATCATTTTATAAATCATATTATAGTGTCAGTGTTAAAGCAGCATACCTAAAAAATATGTACAGTATATGTAATTCAGATAATCCTATTACAATAGTTTAAATGTCTTTTAAATATTACAATTATTCTCCTGCTGCATAAATTCGTGTCATTACTGAGCAGAATGTGTTTTGAGGTGAGCGTGTAGACATGGGGTTTGCACGATGCTAAAAAGTCTTGATTGATTACATACATTACCATTAGGAATCACCTAAGTGTTATTGATCAAGTTAATAAGGTCAAGGTCATGGGAGAAGACCGATCCGATAAAGGCAGTTGTAAGTTCTCGAGCAGGCTTTGCATCAGCAACTGCTGAAACAGAGGTGGAGTGGAAAAGCTGAGTGGTGATGGATAAGTGCAGGAGCGAGGGATGGATGACAGATCCATGCTGCACATGCATGAAAGAGAAGAGTGGCTGATAGGTGCAGGCTTACACACCTGTTAGGGTCAGACCTGACAAACCTCTGTCTGTGTGTGTGTGTGTGTGTGTGTGTGTGGGTGTGTGTGGTGTGATTGAGTGCATGGCTGCACGTAGCACGTTTCATTATCAAGTTAAATCACAACATGGCAGAGCAGTGCACAGCTGCAGTTTCCACACACACACACACACACACACACTACATACACAGCAATGTGTCAATTCCGGTTAAATGCAGCCAAGTCTCTCACTCTTAGCTTTTTCTCTCATCTCTCTCCATCTTCACCTCTTTTCTCTATTTACCCTAATCTTTGACAAGTTCTCTCTCTCTCTCTTACACACACACACACACACACACACACACACACACCTGTGCACACACGCACACACTCCATATCTGTCTCTTGTACTCTAACTGCTTCCTTGCACCTTTTGTTTTTCTCCAACTATCTTTTGTGTTTCTTTTCTTTCTTATTGACTTTTAGTCTGTCTGTCTGTCTGTCTGTCTGTCTGTCTGTCTATCTATCTATCTATCTATCTATCTATCTATCCATCTATCTATCCATCTATCTATCCATCTATCTATCTAGATTACGTTTTGGTGGCAGGCAGTGGTTTAGAGCAAGCTATAAAAGAGCAATGAAACTAGAAACAAAGGACAGAAACAAGGTCCCTCTGGTCAGCAGGGGGCGCCACTCACATTAACACACTCCTGTTCTGCAAGAACTACACAGGACAATGCTGTAGGGACACACAGCAAGGGGAAAAAAATATATAGCTCTTAATAAACTACAACATGTGTGTATACTTCTTTGTGTGTAAGGGAGAGTGAGAGAGAACGAAAAAAGACTTACAATCCCACTGTCTCTACAGAAGAAGTGTATCCCACATGAGGGAGGAGAAACCTGTATCTGCACTGTATCAGCCTGCTGAATGAGCTTATTGTCAGAGAGAGAAGGAGAAGAAGAAAATGAGAGCAAGAAAATAAAGGGGGAGGTGTAAGCAAATGAAAAGAATGGTGGAGAAAGGGGTAGAGAGGGCAAAAAACAGCGAGACATTATAGAAAACAAAAGTTGTACTAATAAATGTGAACTAAACTGGAAATGAAAGAGAGACACAGAAGAGCAGTAAAGAGAGGCAAAAAGTAAAAAAAATAAATAAAGAGGCAGAAAGCATGTATGAGATTGTAAAGTATCTGTAAAAATTATCTTAAACTGAAAAAGAAAGAAAGAAAGACAATGTATTTGATGCACTATATGCTAGGTGATACCAGGGCTTGCCCCCCTAACCTTCCTTAGAGCCTTTATGGATGAACTACTACTTCCCCGCTATACTTGCTGCTATAATAAGCTCCGCTCAGATTTGTGTACATACAGCTACAAGGACATGAGTAAAGTCAGGTACTGATTTAGGGTGAGGAGGTCTGGGGTGCTGTTAGCATTCCAATTAATCCCAAAGGTGTTCTATAGCCACTTGAAATCTTCCCTGGCGACCCACATCTTATTATGCACACTATTACGTAGGAACAGGTTTGGGTATCGTAATTTAAGTGAAATTTAATACAAAGTCTTCCTACACAACTGTGTGCCTCCAACTTTGTGATATCAGTTTGGGAAAGAACCACATACGGCTAGAAAATCTAGGTGTCCCACTACTTTTGTCCATGTAGTGTAATCATACTGAATATGGCCTTATTCATTAGGTTACCTAATGAAACTGTAACGACAGCGAGACAAAGAGAGGGTAGAGCTTTTAGTCTAGTTGCTAATTGGCTAAGTAGTAGGTACAAGCTTAAAGGAGGAAATGAACGCTAAACATTTACAATATCGATGCTGTAATTACGCATTCATTTCATTACTACGTTTAAAACTGACTTTCCACTCACACTCAGTTAGAGGAAACCTCCAGAGTCTCTCACACACTATGCAGTGTACATTACAGCTGAAAATCTATATCCAATAAACATCTATGAAGTTGCTGGTTTAAAACGATTTTATGCATCTTTACACTATCCGTTATGTCCAAGCACATTCAAGTTCAAGTTCGCTTTATTGTCATAACGGCATAACATTATAACATTATGACTCGTGAAGTGAACACTGATGATCTCTTCATCATGGTATCTGTTAGTGGGAGGGATTTATTAGGCAGCAAGTGAACCTCAAAGTTGATCTGTAAGAAGAAAATGGGCGAGCGTAGGGATTTGAGCGAGTTTAACAAAGGCCAAATTGTGATGTCTAGACGAATGGGTCAGAGGGTCAAAACTGCAGCTCTTGTGGGCTGTTCCTGGTCTGCAGTGGTCAGTATCTATCAAAAGTGGTCAGAAGAAGGAACAGTGGTGAACCGGCGACAGGGTCATGGGCCAAGGCTCATTGATGCACGTGAGAATCGAAGGCTGGTCCGTGTTGTCCAATCCAACAGACGAGCTTCTGTAGATCAAACTGCTTAAGAAGTTAATGCTGTTGATGCTTGACAGGTCAGAATCGTTTTGGCAGCAAAAGTGGGGCCAACACAATATTAGGCAGGTGGTCATAATGTTATGTCTGTAAAGTGGCCATACAAAGGAATGAAATGTCATGTCTGATAGGACCACAGTGCTACACATATTAACATATATGAACATAGGCACAGACATAAAAAATAAAGAGGTATATAAACATATAAGCTACATAGACCTATATTTAACTAACCTTTTAAAGTAAGTAAATCTGAATATGCACATACCTCATCTAAATGTTTCATTATTATAAATTTTAAATAGTTGTATCTGTCTGACCAAAAACAAAACAAAAACAAAGCTGTACCGGAATAAATGTGTGTTCTGAATGTGTGGCAACAAATAGTTCTTTGAAGCTATGCATGTACACTCTGAAACCATATGTAGGTACCTGGAAGTTGATGGCATTTATTCATGAGCCAGTTTTGTGGATGAAGGCAGTCTTGTGCATCCTAGAGTACCTAAAACTACAAGCAAAACGATCTGATTTGCTTAGCTTCAGCTCGTTTTTAAAATGAGATTTTTTTTAAGAGAGAAACTGTTAGCAATTGCACACAGTAGGTTTGGAAATTTATCAAAAAGTGTAGGAGATAAACCTGGCGAGGTTTTTCCAACGTGCAATTATCCAGCTTTAAATATCCTGCCTTGTTAACTGCATGAACGTGCAGGTGTCCAGATGTTTGTTGGGAGTCGGAGGTGAGAGTGGACATTAGAGAAACAGACAAGGTGAGTAAGGGCCGAGTAGATCCTAAATTTGGAAAGCAGAGCCACAGTGGCTGATGAGCTTTACCCACACAGAGCCGAGCCATCACGATACACATCACATCAAATAGCTCAGTGTGTACTTAACCCCAAACTCAGCCGGAAATTCCTCCGGCGACCATCTCTCCCTCTCTCCCACCATCTCTCCCACCATCTCTTGCTCGTCGTGAGAAACACTCGTTTATTTTTAGGCTCTGGGTGGAGAACGGGAGGAGGACGAAGGAAATGCGCTCACGTCACTTTGTCGTCTTCATCTTTTTCCAATCTCGCTCACAGAACACACAGAATCATTTGAACTATTAGTAGCACACTCACTCCGTCCCTTACCTCTCTCTCTCTCTCTCTCTCTCTCTCTCTCTCTCTCTCTCTATCTTTCTCACACACAATCTACACACACCACACACACGATAAGAACAGCAGGTCACCGACCCCTCAAGATAATCTAATACAGGCATAATGCACAGGGCAGAAAGCTAGCTAAGGTAGAGACATAGGGAGACAAGAGGAGGAGAAAGAGCAAGAATAGAAATTATGTAAAGAAGTATAAAAGAAAAGGACCATAGCACAGTGAGTGTAAACCTCTGACCAAGCTTCTTTGTTTTAAAAGCGTTGCAACACACACACACACACACACACACACACACACACACACACAAATATGCCTCTTCATAGAGCCTTCTCTCTCAAAAAATAACACTTAAGGCATTTTTATTTCTTTGATTATTAAATAAAAGAAAAACCCACCCCATTATAATGCAATCAACAAATCAATTTAGTACACTTAAATAAACATCGGGAACAAATCCAGACAAAAACTAGTTGATATAAACAAAAGTACTTTGTCACATATGCTAATAACATAACTTAATATCTTAACACTAACCTCAAAAAACTAAAGTGGATATATATACATATACACTTCATTAGAACTCTACATGAGTCAGCTGGCTAATGTTTTCACCCTGCTGTCAAAATTACAAGTGTGAATTCTCAAGAACTGAGTTTTCACTGCACTATTTGGGATTATCTGGATTCAGAGATCCACCACATGCAGAGGCTACTTCATAAGTTCAGATCATTTTTCTGACTGTTTCTGACAGGCATATATGACATACGTCTACACAGTGGTAAAAAGGAGTAAATCACAATAAAGACACACTAGGCAATTTGTTATCATAGAGTGAAATTCAATATGATGCTCTACAAGACAAAAGGTTCAGTATTAATGCAGCTTTAGCTTTATTAATTGCTAAACAGAGCAGAATTAATGAGAAGCCAGTGGTGGACAGTAACTCAGACTTTTTTTTTTTTTTACTCAACCACATTTTGTAAAATCAGTCAAACCTTTTTATATACGAGTGGATAAAAAAACTAAACTGGTCATGAACCTAGCAAGCCACCAATCAGGGTAGAGAGCATGTACTGTTTTGAACTTGTTTTGACTGCCGCTTGGTGGTAATCTATCACAAACATAGAGTTCAGCATCAGTTCAACAGCAAGCAGAACATTTAAAGAGGAATAAATAATGGAAGAAACTCCTGACTCGAACTTGCCACAATACTTGTGGCCTTACTTGATTTTTTTTTTGTAGTTAAAAAAGGTCTTGGGGTTATGATCATTTTAATAGATACCAATCAGTGTTTGACTAATTAACATCATTCTATTAATAAATTGGTGTGTTAAGAGTAACAGATTCTTCCCACACAAACTGAGATTTAGTAAGAGTCTTAAACAAAAAGGATAATAGGAACATCATAGCCATACTAAATCATAGTACTTTGGATACTTAAGTACATTTGAAGGCAAATACTTTTGTACTTTTACTCAAATGAAAGTTTAAAGGGAGCACTTTTACTGGAGTCATTTTTACCTAGTCTACTTTAACTCAAGCACATTGTTCGTGTCCCTCATCCACCACTGTGAGA
This sequence comes from Silurus asotus, assembly GCA_024362625.1. Taxonomy (NCBI): domain Eukaryota; kingdom Metazoa; phylum Chordata; class Actinopteri; order Siluriformes; family Siluridae; genus Silurus; species Silurus asotus. The sequence goes on from MU533908.1 coordinate 2,557,550, forward strand.
AGCTAATGAATAATAGTTGATACTCGGGTTATTTAGTATTGTTGTGCGATTGATTTCTGAGCTAGGGCCCTTATAACACAGGGTTGTGACTAACAGGTGGTGATTATGTACTTCTCAGTATGTCTTTATTTTGAACTTGGTTACACCGTGAAAAAGTGAGTCATAACATCGATGTTATATTTATTGCTCTGTGTTTTAGCTAATGTGCTAATACTATACAACGCCAGTCTAGCATTTCTGACAGTGTGCAGAACAAGGAAAACAAAGTACACAGATAAGATCATAAAATACATCACGAATACAGATTGTGGACCAAAGATAACTACATCAGAAGCAACCAGTGTTAATATTTTGGTCTCTAGATTGTATTTTAGCTCTGTGCTATAGTTTAGCTAAGTGGGCTAAGCCCTGGAGGTGTCTGATATCTCGGTTACAAATCAGAGCACTGTGGAATTACCTCAGAGCAAACATAAGGTTTTGTTTTTAGACTATGCACAAACTAGTTCATTTAATCTTCCTCTTTTTTCTTTCATCTTTCACAGTGCTTGTCCTCAAATGTGTGGAGTTTGAGAGTTGAAGTGACATCAAATCAACATGGCTGCTCACAGAATCAACACTAAACGAAGCACCACTTTAACCTCCTTTAAAGGAGTTATGAGGTGTATATGCATGTCAGATCAAGAAACATACAGAAGCAGTAGCTTGTTAAATCTCTAACACTGACTAAACAGTTTTGCAAGCTATGAGGTGGACAGCAAACATTCATTGTTTGTTGCTAAAAACAAATGAACACGGAGGAGCGCATGTAACCGCCATCCAACTAAAATGCACAGATGTTGAAAATGACATCATTCCGAGATTTCTGAGAATTCCTAATTTTGTGTTATACAGTATAAGCAAATTGGATGCAGTGGAACAGATGAGTGGGAATTGGCAAATGAACAAAAAAGTACATTACTTTTAATGATTTATTTATGATACAAAGGAAATGTAGGCAATTCATTTCAGACTTACACTCATGAATACTTGGGCTGCGTCACAAGCTGCATACTAGCATACTAAAGTCATATGTCAGAAAACCACTGGTGTCATTATTATTTCGTTATGGTACTTATTGTGCAGTATGCTGTTTGGAACAACAGACAAAAGACACACAAAAGTTATACCTGAGATATAGTGTGTTTGTGTGTGTGTGTTTGTGTGTGGGTGGGTGTTGTATCAGGGGAATGCCTGCCTGAGACACCTAATCCTTCAGCATAAACAAAATCACAGCATCTAACACACACTGACCAACCACCTGCACACACACCCCAAACATGACTTTCATTACTTCCCTAAATACTGTTGGAATGTTTTGAGGGTGAGAGGATACAGAGACAATCTTCTGAGCTTTATGGTTCAGTGAGTGAGTGTGTTTCTGTCTCGTGCACACACACAGACACACAGGCACTCAGCATTCCACAGCTATTGGCCCTAAGCCACCAACACACACCTCCATTGGAGGTCTAGTTGCTATGCGACCCTGGTTGCCACAGAAACATTTATTAAAATGACTTCTGACTAGAAACATCATGGTAACTCTGCAATCATCAGAGCATAGACACACTGAAAACATAATAAAACCCTAACCCATTTCTCAAGTCAAAAACTGCAGCCTAACATGTTGAAGTAGGTACTAGGTAGTAACTTAAGTGGTTTGGTGGTGACCTGTTCATGAAAAGACGTTTCTATTCCCAACCTTTTTTGCATGGACCAAGAAAATAATTACATGGACCAGAGGGTGGGCATATCATATTACTATTATACATATGATTTCATTATTTTTTTAATATTACATATATAATGAAAATTTAACTAAACTCACCATCAGGCAGAATCAGAACGGGAGCTTAATTTATCGATACATAGAAAATAAAACTGCGACCTAAACATGAATGCTGAATGTACTTCAGCAGAAAAATGAGAAAAATTTGCTAACTTAAGTGTTCACACAAACCTACAGGTTTGTAATCTTTTTATGTACATGCTTTAATGTATTCGGCGTATAATTCTATATGTGCTGGTCATACTGGGTACATGAGTGTTAATACTAAGTAGATAAAAAGCAGCTCCGTCTACTTACAGCTACTTCATCCTGGTCAGCGACTTGCTGATTCACAGAATATCCTGGGAACACTAAGCCTGAGATGGGAATATACTCTGATTGGGAATCCAGCGCACGACATGCACATTTAGACAATGTGAAACCATCAGCAACCTAAGCTCAAACTGAGGGGAAAGCCTGGAGCAGTGACACAATTCAGTGTCATTCATTCATCAGTGTTGCTGCATGGTGATCTCTTGTTTCAAAACCACAGAAACTACTGTGATACCCCATGGGTTCACAAAGCACACGTTTTACATGCATTGATAGGCTGACATAGTGGTGAAATCCTATCAACAGAGCAGCATTAACAGCAATAATACAAAATCTTTTCACTGTTTGTGAACATCTGACCATCACACCCATATGTGGTTCTTTCCTGAATCGTTTCCATAAAGTTTTTACATTGGAACTAAATTGTCCAAACCTGTTTCAGCATTGACAGTCTCCTATGAAGTCATGGTGGTGGTCAAGTTTGGACATCAGTGCCTGACCTTGTTAAGGCCCATGTTTTTGAATGAACACAAATCCCCACAGCAACGAAAAACAGCTCCACTTCTGTTCTGTGGTGTATGATTGATGGGAATGTTCAGACTGTATCCATGGATCCATGGATTTCATTTGTTTTTATTAGACTATATTTGTACTTCTCATTGGGAACACACAACACAATGATATTTACAAAAGGTTATTACAGAAAAGTATGCCTCTTTCAGTGAAGTGTAACACTGAGCAGTAACACACACACACCTTATCAAAGTTAACCACAAGAGACACTCACCTCAGCCAAGCCAAACATCTTTCTCTTTCATACACACACACACACACACACACACACACACACACACACACACACAGTTGCACAGAAACCAGATATCTAATAACATTACATGCCTTTTAGCTGATTTCATTACCCAACATCTCTGTTATTAAAACCCAATCCACCAGCTTCCACAATTATATTTATACTCTCTCTCTCTCTCTCTCTCTCTCTCTCTCTCTCTCTCTACTGACTAACTTAAGGTCAATTATTGAAAGCAGTTTGGTCAAAGGAGCCTAAGGAATGGACCACACCTGAGAAGAAAGGAGGGAATATATAAATAACACTCTTGTTCACTTAGATGTGAAACAAGAAAACAAGACCTTAAGCCTTCCTCATTGTCTCTAATGCCTAAAGATCAAGAGCAGGCAGCACTTCAAATCCTTCAGTGCGATAGGTGGAAGAACACCACTGACCTATATAAACTGAAAAAGTCAAACAACATAACACGTAACATATCAGAAGATGGAGAGGGTCTATGGGGAAGGAGTAGCTGGGGAAATTGTGTAATCATGAGTATTCAATAAATCATTAACCCCAACATGCATCAGTAGAAGCAAGTGTGAAGACTATTGAAAATGAAAATATACAAAGTGCACACTTTTTTTTTTAGCTCATTTATAAAGCTAAGTTTCACCGAAATGTGTAGTATTTTAATGAGTGCTCTGCTATTGTGAAATGACATTTAATCGATGGTAATGCATTTTTTTTAGTGGTATATAAGTTCTATTTTGGCTAGTTTTATTAAATAAACTTAACAGATTTTTTTTTACTTCAGCTTCCCAAAACTGTTTTAAGCCTTTGCTAAAAAATGTTGTAGTCTGTAGCGTACATCTATGACATGCTAAAAGCATGTGACATGAATTTTTTGGTCATAGAGAGGAAGACTGATCCCTGGATATGTAATAATCTTTTTAATGCCTCCTTTTTGCAGAGATATGAGCCCTAACAGCACCAAGGAAAAGAAAAATTGCTCCTTCAACCTCCATACAGCTTAATTTGGGAGAAACCAAGCTAATAACACAGATCATGCAGTGTTAAATTTTGTGACCCCGAGTCATCAACCCTTAAGTGTCGTAGAACAGCCATCATTTAAAGCTTTCATGAATGATCTTCAGCCTAACACCTCTCGCATTTCAAGGACCACATTGCAACATAAGATGAATACTTGAGATGAAGTTTAATATAAAAAAAAAAGCAATGGCAGGGATATATTTCATAGCAACCAAAACAGAATGTTGGAGTTCAAGTAGAAGAGGTTTCATCAGGCGTCACAGCCCACTAGGTTGATCTTAACAGTCTGGAGAGGTGCTCAATAGCACTAGGATGCAAGCAGCTCAAAGGCCCAAACAATTTTTGTGTTTTGGCTTGTGCGCAAAATGACATTTATTCTGAATTTGGCATCCAGAACAGGGTTGTTCGTATGACCACCGGGAACAGGTCAGATTTTTTTTTCGTATATACAGCGAACAAGATGAGAATAAAAACTCCGTTCAGATGAAGCTGAAGATGAGATTAATGATAAGATGTGTGGTGATGAGGATGTGGATGGTGTCAATGTGTACTCTGTAAAGGTCACAGCTGTTTTAGATGAGGATAATGGCTTACAGTTCTAACTTCCAAAACATCTTAGCCAATTATTACATTTGGTTCCCACAGTGGAGGCAGCCAAAGCTTTTTCAAACAAAGCCTCCAGGAACCTGTCCCGGTCAGCATTCTCAAAGTGCCATGCACTGTGGAATAAGTCTGGCAGGTTGGCGGCTACTGCAGAGATAATGGATGTGTGCGAGATTCATCTGATCCGCAACAAGGTGGAATTCCTTATATCTCACTGCTGAGAGAATGCTTTGCATCATTAAAGATCAGGGAGAGGGGGCTATCAAAACTGTCTGCACTTCACTTAAGTTGCCAATGTAAGTGCTGGATTTTTATTTATTTATTATTATTCCTTTCAATTCATGTTCCAGTAATGTAATTTTAATAGTAGTTTAACTAATCTTAACTAATTAATCTGATACAGGGAAACAGTAAAGACAGCAAAATGTATTTTACAAGACTGGACTCCAAAAACTTTGAGAATCAGCTCCTTCTCAGGCTGAATAAAAAAACCTGCCACTTTAGTTAGATCATTAGTGCCTTACTGTATTTGCCTGCTCACCAAATGCAGAATTAATGGCATGCTGATTAGTGATGTTTACTGTCAACAAGCTATTTGAGGATTGTTATTTTAGTACATGCCACTTGTGATGACAGGTTATGTAATTTGTTTTGAGATTGTCACACTATGCTGAGGTCACATTAGTTAGTCACATCATATATACACTAAGTATATATGTTTAATGTTATTATATTTACCAAATATAATCAGGTTTCATGTGAAACAGTAAAGGGTTAAATCTTACAAATAAAGGTTGAACCGAAAATGACTGTTCTCAAATCCTGTTATTTAATTTGGTTCTACAGGAAATTGTTTAGATTCAAGGTTTTTGGCTCATGGTAATTTTTAAAAGATATCAATTAAGGTTTGACTTATAAATATAATCTATTAATAGTTTGGTTTGCTAATCTATTAAGCCTTTTTTACATAAACTGAGTTGATTAAGCAAAAGTCTTGTGATTTTAAAAATTATAATATAGTCATAATAAATCATAGTACTTTGGATCCTTAAGTTCATTTGAAGGAAAATATTATAAAATCAAATACTGTATGACTGCATATCCTACTACTGCTACAGACTTATTTTCTATTAAACGAGGTAGACAGCTACGTGGGGAAAAAAAATTACCACCTCAAAAAAGATCATTTTCACCCCCAAAATGTGCCGCCTAGCAGAAATTAACCATTTGTCTGGTTTTTCAACTGTGAAATATTTCTCTATTGATGGTAAGCTTTGTTTCCAGTAAAAAAAAAGGAACTTTGCAATCATTTACTTTAAATGATGGGGATGAAATGTTTTTTTCTTTTGTTTAGATAAGTCTAAATGCTATTATCTCTTCATGCACTCTATTTCTCTCACACAAAACACACCCACTGATCCCTAGAGCTTTTTCCCTGAATAGCTACACTGCTTACTCAGTTTGTCACAGAGAACTAAAGCAGCCTGCTCTTTTCCCAAAATTCACCTAACGTGATTTCATCCGGTGTAATGCACACCCTTCTCTTCACTTCTGCTCAATAGAAATGAGAATAATAAAAGGTGAGGCATGTGTAAGACGTGTGAGGCAACAGAAAAAATGAGTTGACTATGCTTTCAGAATATAAATGCCATCCTGACAAATTCTGAACAGGTATGTGAAATCATACAACTTGCATCAGCACATAAATGTCATACAGGTTTAAAGGAGGACTGCAGCTAAACCTAATGGTGTGTGTCTCAGTTACATGATAATCACATGACAATTATTTTTGTGCGCCAATGAATTTCATCCACTAATTTAAGTTTGATGTTCATTTTATAAATAAAGCCTCATATTACGTATACATGTACATCATTGTATAGGGATGATGATGTATATAAGTCTAAATTACAGCTGTCAATTATTTAAAATATTTAATTGTGATTAATTGCATGATTGTCACGAGTTTACTTGAACGCACATTTTAAAACGTTATACATTTCAAATTTTATCAACCTAATCAGCATGGACAAAAATGGGTAATTTATGCAAATGTAAATATTTTATCATTAGTTAAGTTACTTAAAATAGAGCATGGAGACTACACATGTTTTTAAAGGTCATACTGTGAAGTTTTTTAAAAGAACATTTTCACATGGAAAAAAAAAAAAGAACAGAAATACCAGGTTCCCATTACTCCTCTTTCTTTGCACTGAGCCAGTTGATCATACAGACAAGCCTGTTTACATTTTCAGATGACAGGGCAGCTCATAAAAATACTCTTGTAAATGTTTTAAAGTAATTATGGTGTTTTAAATTACGTTAATCGACACCAAACTGAACTTTTGCCGCGTTTCCACACGGACGGTATTAATTGCTGGATGTGTGCATCATAAAGGATTGCCGACCTTGATTTGAGGCTCGGCGCATTAGTAAAGAAAGGATGTCATGAAGAAGTGTGTGCTGCGTTAAAGGTTTTAATATTTATTTATTTATAGTTTTAATAAAAATGGTCAAACAAGAAATGTGCACTGCATTAAGCACGTGTGTGACAGCCTTAATATACAGTATCTTACAAAAGTGAGTACACCCTCACATTTCAGTAACCTTATCTTTTTGAAAGGACAATACTATAGAAATAAAACTTGAATATATTTTACAGTAGTCAATGTGCAGCTTGTATAGCAGTGGATATAGATTTACTGTCCTCTGAAAATAACTTAACATGCAGCCATTATTGTTGAAATAGCAGGCAAAAGTGATAACTGTTGTATGTCTTGTAACCATGCAAAGCCACATGTCCTATTCATCATGTTTATGTTTTTGTCTGCTTGACAGGACTATACAAATTTGTGTATCTTGTATCCGAGCAGTTTAAATGTGGTGCTTTGAGTACAGTTCTCCTATACTGACCACTGGATGTTCACCATGGTACCTCATGGCAAAGAACTCTCTGAGGATTTGAGAATTGTTTCTCTCCACAAAGAAGGCTGAATCAGAGCCCTTGTGCGGTGCATCAGATGCAGAAGCTGCTTGAAAAAAACAGAGGCATAAACGTTTGGTCCGCTTGTCAGTGGCCAGACCCTACGCCGCAACACTGCAACAAGTCAGTTTGCATGGCCGTCGTCCCAGAAGGAAGTCTCTTCTGAAGCTGCTTTACAAGAAAGCCTGCAAACAGTTTGCTAAAAACTTTGTTGTTAGGCTTCTTTGGTGTCCAGGATGTGTGGTGATGCCCTGGGGATGAGTACCAAGAATATCGTGTCTTGCCTACAGTCAAGCATGTTGGTGGTAGCATTATGTTCTGGGGCTGCATGAGTGCTGCTGGTACTGGGGAGCTGCTGTTTATTAAGGGAAAAATAGATGCAAGAACATGATGCCCTGCCTTCAGTAAAAGGGCCAAACTTTACTTACTTAACTAAGTTCTTCAACACTGTAATTACCCCAAACACACTGCCAAGATAACAAATGCATTGCTGAGGAAGTTCAAGGTGAAAGTGATGGAGTGGCCAAGTATGTCTCCAGAAGTGAACCCTATTGAGCACCTGTGGAGCAAAGCAGATGTTGGAGAAGCGCCTTGTGTCTAACATCCAGCAGCTCTGTGATGTCATTATAGAGGAGTGGAAGAGGATCCCAGCAACAACCTGTGCAGCTCTGATGAATTCCATCCACAGGAGGATTAAGGCAGAGCAGGATAACAATGGTGCTCACACTAAATATTTGTGACACTTTGGACACAGTTTTGATATTCACTATCAAAACTGATTGTTGTACTCACTTTTTTGCCAGTTATTGAGACAATATAGGCTGCATGTTGAGTTCTTTTTAGAGAACAGTAAATCTGTACTGATATACCAGCTGCAGAATGACTACTATAAAATATATCCAAGTTTCATTTCTGTAGTATTTTCCCTTAAGAAGATAAACTGAAATATTTGCTGAAATGCGAGGGGTGACTCACTGTTGTGAGATACTGTTATATATACATAGAAATTACATAGAAATACACAAAGAAATTGGTCCATCAGAAACTTCTAAATGCAACTACATATAAATAAAGACTATTTTGCTATTATAACAATATTCTGACCAATTCAGATTAACATTTTGAAAAAACACTGATTTAAAGAAAATGTATATTAGTATTAGTCTTATGATTTATTTAAAATAATTTATTGGAAGTGGGTAAATTGCTTCATAACTCAGATGTACTATGTGTGTGTTTGTTATGTAAAAAACAAAAAACAAAAAAAAAGGTCTGCAGGTGTTCTTGACCAAGCAATCAATAACATGTATTAAATCCACCTCCACAAATTCTTCGAAACCAAAACCAAACTCACACCTGCGCAACAAAACAAGTGCCAAATTCCTGTCCTTTCTGGCCACCTGCATCTATGAGGTCAGCTTTATATATAGGCGACGCTTTTGCTGTTGTCCTGATGTTTGCTGATGTGCTTAGCGTATCAACCGTCACTGGTTATAGATTGCGCTACACTATCTAAAGCACATTGAAGTGTCCTTGATATCCTTGACTCAATGTGCTTGAGTATTTCTCAATCAGTATTACACAACACCAAAAACAAGAAACTGTTAACCCCAAAAGGGTAATGGAAAGCCTATTTTTAATCTGAAAACAGATACAGAAATGAGCACATAAATACAAATTGTGGAATTACACTGAATTTCATATGTATAAAATATAACAATAGCTCTTGTCTAGAGACCTTGATGTGTCTTCCTGTCAAGAAATGCTTTCTCCACACAGTCTCTGGCGGGCTACTTCTTGTGTGGCGCATTTAACTTCAGTGAGTTTCTTACACAAATAGAAAATTACAAATCACTCATTGCTTTTACATAGTGACTAACACACTTTCGTTTTGTAAACTTTCCCAAAAAGGTCACTTTTCACTACATTTCTTAACATGCCATACTCTGCAATTATTTCTGTACTTCACTGGTATTTACTCGAGTGGGTAATAACCAATGTGAGTAAGAGCACAGATGTGTTTGGCACAATGGACTAAAGGGTTAGGAAGCTTGGCCTGGGTTCCACTTGGCTAGAATGTCCTCTCAATTATTACTACAGACGAAGAGAAGAGGCACCGGGTTCGCTATTCATCAAACGAGGAATAACACATGGCCAACAAGCTTATTCGATACATGGCATCTCTCTTGGCATTTAGCACACATCTGTTCTTCGCATGCTTAAAGGTGTCTCGTGAAATCGGCTCGAGATGACATCACCAAAAAACACATGAACAGTGAGAGAGAAAAAGGCAAAGCAGGGAAGAGAGAGAAGCTGTAACATTTCTTGTAGATGTCAGGTCCAGGATTTGTGTTCTTGTTGAGGAAGGAAAGCAGTGCACATGGTGCGACTGCACATTCTCATGAACAACGCAAAACATATACACACGTGGAATTGCAACTGGAACAGCATTGAGAAAAAAAACACAACTCTGTTTTTTAATGGTGTAACAACTGGATGGTATGAATTGCTGGATTGATTTTGAAAGGCATAATATAAAAAAAAAAAGACAGACATCTGAGATTGTATAAAAAAAAATGTGGAGACTAGTTTTGTAACATGCCAACAGATGGCAGCACAACGATGCACGCACAGTCACAGGGAGCACTGACCTTCATAAGTCAGTGTGTCAAACATTTTCATCTGCACATTGGGAGCAACTAGTGCTATTCTGACCACATGCACACCCGGTCATCAAGCTCTCCTTACATCGAGTTTCTCACCGAGACAACATGATCGCTCTTCCGACCCACCCTACTCGCCAGATTTGGCAGAGGTAACAGGAACGATGGGAACGCTGTATTGCTGTGCGAGGAAACTATTTTTGGTGATGGTGTGTAAAAGTAGATAAATAAAGTACTGTTTTAAAAACCACTTTTTGATACTACCTCAAACACAATATATATAAAAAAATATTATTTTATTAGGCTATCAACGTGATTTGTTTCAACTGATACATTTAAAATAGTTCTCTGAAATCCTCACTGAAGAGCTTCAAGAAAGATAGCCACGTTTCAATTTAATTTCAATTCACAAGGTCTCTATTGAATTTGATTCTATTCTCGAGTCGATTAACACAGACTCAACGTAAACACAAGTTGCAGAGATGTTTCTAAAACTGTACAGGGAAGACTTTTATATAAATAGTAATCCACCGTGTTAAGCATAAGATTTATCCAATAGGCTTTGCTTTTAAATTTGCATGATAGGAAAACGATATATCAAATAATTATAAAAGTCACGTTAATCAGATTCAGTAGTCTCTTGTGTTGAACATTGAAAGTGTAATTTTTTATTAATTTTTTTTTTTTTTTCAAGTAGTGAAATCAAGGCTTTTGAACTACAAAAAATTCATAAATAAATACTAAACGCTAAATTCTATCCTACCCCATGTTCTGAATAAATCTGGACATATGTAAATCAGAAGCTACAGAATCAGATCATATTGAAATGTATCTTAGCAGATCAAGTATCCTCATAGCAGGTATCGTCAAATACGGAATAATGATTGAAAAGATTTTTATCAAAGCATATAAACAGCTGGATGTTTACACCCTTATAATTTACAGAATAAAGGGAAGTAATATAAAAAATAAAACGTGCATGGCATACTTGTCTATCTTCAGAGGGAGATATAAAAAGAGTCAGACTCTTTACACTAAATGTAAGGAACGGTTTACAACCCGGTGTGCTGTTATATGAAATAGGTGTGATGTGAGCCTGCAGTTGATTATTAAGTAACCAATGTCCCAAATGTATTTTTATTATTTTTTTAATTCTCTGTTTTATTATAGCAGCTTGGCAACATTTAACAATGGTCAATTTATTATCGAAATACAGTGCCTGTTAAATGTTTGGAAACACCTTAAACACATGCATGTTTTGGCATTTAGGAAGACAAACTTATGTAATGTTATCAGACCAGACCGTTATAGATCATGGCCAAGTCACTGAACCCAATTCCTACTGAAGAATTCTGAGATGAACTTGATCACAAGGTCAGAAGGAAATTTCCATTTTAGTGAAGAACACTTTATAAAAGAAACACATCAAGGTATTTTAGATGAATGTTTGGAGAAACTAACTTTCCGGATGCCAAGCATAGGCACAGCTTTTATTGATGTTAAGGGAAGATTTTAAAATTAAAATAAAGTTAAATATCTGTACTTTTATACATTTGTTTGGTCAGAGTAAATTTTCATAGTATTAAATTAAATAGTTTGTTGCATATATTTATAGATGCATTTCATATTGCTATACTGGAATGAACATAAAATAATGATTGTTCCTGTAATCACTTGCTTTACAGCAGCTGTAGCTGCATTTTTTTTGTCTTCTTTATCAAGACTTCATCATGTCAGAAACCTAAATTACAGCTCTGCCTGCCTGGTGACACCTATTTGTTCTTTTTTTTTATGTATTTTTGTCATTACATAATCCATAATGACTGCATTAATACAACATTAAAGTTGTAAATAATCAGCACCTACTGAATCTAATGTAACACTCTACTAATTTACAGTAATGAATGATTAATGTATGCAAAACATTCTAACACCAAACTTACGTATTGAATCAAGTCAAAGATGTCAAAGATGGTGCAATTCTGCAGAAGAAAATCACAGATTCTGATCAGAACTCCTCTAGTTATCTCAGTTTTATCCCATAACAAAACGCTATTCAGAGGTGAACTGATTAAATATTTTATACCAGTCTTTACGAGCATTTTATTTCCAGCCAGTCGGACCTATAATTTAACAATTTTGGTTCATTTCCTGTTTTTATGTTTAGTTGCAAGTAATTAACTGATTAAAAAAAAGAGCTCACAGTTAAAAATTTACTCATAAAACCTTCCATTCATTTCTCAGCAGCAAAGAGAAAAGCTTTAGTAAATGTGTAAGAAGAAAGGAGAACATAAAACTAAAGATAAATAAATTATTATTATTATAGAAATATTACTTTTGCGTTTTATTACTTGTGTGTATCACATCCAAGCCATAATTCATAGTCAAATCACTTTCTCAATACAATAAAACTTTTTTTGTATTGTTTTTACATCTTTCATTTATTGCCAATAAAAAAATACATAAAAAAAAAAAAAAAAAGGAGTTTTATGAGCATGTATTCAACTCTGCACTTGTTTTAGCCAACTTATTTTATAGCTTGTGCAGTGTGAAACCAAGCAAAAACCAAAGAACATACAATTCACCTATATATTTTGCTTTGATTTAAGCTTGGTCAAAACGACTAACAATGGTGAAAGCACCATATACCTTTAAAAACTACAAAATGGGGCACAGGTGGTCCCTGAGTTACGATGGTTTCGACGAAGCAGGAAAAGCTGTCACAGTCATAGCATCATCTTCGACCTACGATATTTTTGACTTACGATGAGTCGTCGTAACGTATCTCCATCATTTATTTATAAATAATATATATTTATTTTGTCTTCCCTCACACAAACAGGCCTACATAGGGTTCACCAGCGGGAAACATACATGCAACTTAATTTGCTACTAAGCGAATTTGGTGGTCAAATGGAAAAAAGAATTGCACACCAAGGCTGCAAGAACTAATCGATAAAATTGATAATTGATAATGAAATTCGTTGACAAAGAATGCTGTTATTAATTAGATGGGCTGCTCAAGTTACTGGTTAGCGTGACGGCAAGAAAACACAGCCGCTTGTGTAATGGTGGAGATTACAGGTCAACCGGCAGCAGAAAACGGTGTGCATCCCATGTCATTCGAGGCAGGGGAGCATTTTATTTTAAACACAACAAAGAAACCTGGGCATAGAAGTACTAAAGGATACACGAGCACATGAAAAGAAAACAACCTGGTGTCATGGATGAAGGTGAAATATCAGCAGAGTAAGCAAAAATTAGTACCGTTTAATGAAGGTCCATTGCTTACACACTAAACTAATAAATTCAATGCTTTGAAAAAAATAAAATTAGATTTTCTGGTCATTCATGTCACTCGTTTGTCTTAGTTCGATTCTTATCTTGGGCTACTGTTTGTAGCCCAGGCTACAAACAGCTACTGTAGCTCATGTAGCCCATGTAGCTGTTTGTAGCTTCACCCCAAATATGGATGAATTACTTTCAGTTTGCCAGTTTCCTCCCACCAACTATAAACACTGTAAGATTGGATAATCTTAGTTCCTGGGATAAACTCTGGATTCACCATAACCCTAACTAAGGCACAGGCTCCCTGAAGATGAATGCTGAACATAAATAACACAATTAGAATGCATTTTTAGGTAACCTGTTCAAGAACTAATGGCACACTAAGCACTAGAAAAAACAAACTAACCATACAGTATTTGTAACAGTGCTAGCTAGGCTAGTTTGGCAACTATGCTTTTTGCTAAACGTTGCAACTTTATGGCGTACAAGACATAAAATGTCAATATTTTGCAAACATTTTGTGATGTTCAAATGATTAATACTTGTGTATGACGTAACCGGTTATGAACACATGACCAACAGCAAAGACAAACATCGACTTAGACGGAATTCGACGAGAAAGTAATGCGATAGCCTCTTCGCTTTGACGTCAGCAGTTAGTTTGAAATGATGCTTGTGGTGGTGTGTACACACAATGACATACAGTGAAGACTATGAGCCCCAAACATAACACAGTGCCTCTATATTTGGTTTGCAGGTTCTTCACTAAATACTAATGGGAAAACATTTTTCGTCTCCATACCACTCTGTCCTCTACATCTGCCTGTTTAATACTAGTTACCCGCATGTCTTCCCTCGCCACATCCATAAACCTTCTTCTTGACCTTCCTCTTTTCCTCCTTCCTGGCGAATCTATCCTCAGCATTCTCCTACTAATATACCCTGTGTCCCTCCTCTGCACATGTCCAAACCATCCTAATCTAACCTCCCTTACCTTGTCTCCCTACATGCGCTGTCCCTCTAATAAACTTGTTTCGAACCTGTCCATCCTCGTCACTTCCAACGAAAACCTCAACATCTTCAGCTCTGCAAATACTGATGGATAATGAAGGACAAGTGACTAGATAATGAAGGACAAGTGCAAGCTTAAGATAATGAAGGACAAGTGCAACTGACTAGATAATGAAGGACAAGTGCAAGCAAAAAAAGACAGAGCTTGAACGAGACAATGAAATAACTCCTGAAACAAAAATACACTGGCCGTGACATGCGTATGATTGAGTGCTACTTTTTTTTGTATTTTTTTACTCTAGGTTTTTATTGTACCAATATAGCTAGAGGTTGTGGTTCTAGTTTTAGAAAGATCCAGCATTCTGCATTTAACTCAGACATGAACTTAGTTTTATACAGTACTATCTGCTAAACAATATCCCCCATTATACATGCAGCATTATTGATCCTGGCCAATCAAATTCCAAATTCTAGAAAAGTGATATTGAGCATTGCATCTACAGTAATGGCAGTTGGTAAACTCCCTTATCCAGAGCAACTCTAATACACTATATAGACAAAGATCTTCTGGACACTCAACAGTGTGTTTTCTGAATATCTTGGTTAAAATTAGTCCCCTGTTCGTTAATATCATAGCATCCACTTTTCTGGGATCTTCTACTACCTGGAGCGTGGTTATGGAGATCTGCTTTCATTCAGCCACAAGGGCATTAGTAAAGTCAGGTACTGATGTAGTTTAAGGTGCAATCAGTGTTTCAATTCATCCCTAAAGTGTTTAAAAGACTTGAGGTCAGAGCTCTACATTCCAGATCTTCCACTGCAACACATGCAAACCATATCTTCATTGAGATTGCTTTTTTTGCAGAGGTTCATTGTCATGCTGGATCAGGTTTGGGTCTTCTAGTTCAAGTAAAGGGGAACTTAAATGTTATTAATTTTAAAAGACATCTAATACAATTTTGCCTCCAATTCTGTCTTGGCAGTTTGGGTAAATTCACATATGGTTGCAAAAGTAAGGTGTTCCAATACTATCGTCCATATAGTTTATACTGTTAATTTATACAACAGAACTGTTGAAGTTAAGGGGCTTTGCTCAAGGGCCCAACAGAAGCAACTTGGTGGTGCTGGGATCTGAACTCACAACCTACAGATCAGAAGTCTACATGAAATGTATTTTATAAATTCTTGAAACCACAGTGTAACAGTCCTCGTCAGCGTGTTATAATATCTACATCTATACTATTGATATACTAGATATACTGTGGATATACTATATCTATATTATAAAATGCACATGTACAACTGACACAATACTTTTTCTTGTGGAAAAGTTGATCATTGTTCTCTGCAACACTTTTAGGTGCACTGATTGAATTTAGTTTAAAAGACTGTTCAGTAAAGAGAAGTACCATATTAGAATCAAAGCTGTAAAGAGTTAAGAAAGACTGAGAAAGAATAAAAACTACAAGAGCACCCTGGCAAAAATGAGGAAAAAAATCATAAGAAAAAAGAAAAAGTGAAGAGTGAAATGTAAAATGTAAAAGTAAAGCTGTGTTCATCTCTCTCTCTCTTTCTCTCACCCACTCTCTCTCTCTCTCTCTCTCTCTCTCTCTCTCTCTCTCTCTCTCTCTCTCTTTCTCTCACCCACTCTCTCTCTCTCTCCTAATATGGCAGCCTTCTGTCTGGCTTTAAACCATGCGGGCTTTGGCCCTGAGTGTGCTGCTCTCTCCGATTAGATCAGACTCCCTCCCTTGATTTCTCTCTTGCTCCCTCCTCCTTTATTCCCTGCCCCCATGTCCCACTAAAAGCTCCCCAGCCTTCCACACCCGTATAAATACCTGAGGTCATATACACCAAACCAAAATCCAAAGGCCACAAATGTAAAATTCTTAAAAATATATTAGATCAAAATATATATTAGTTATAAAAAATGCCTTAACCTTAACCTAAAGAACAGCAAATCCCTACAATCCCTGAAACCTAAGCAACAAAACCCCCAAACACAAAACCAACATTAAACACACAATCGAAAAAAAAGCACCCAATACATAGGCAAAACAAAACTAAAGCTATAATTTATACAAACCTGAATTTAAACAAAAATACAAAACTCCAAAAATCTAAACCACCCAGAACTACATCTTAATTAGAAATTCAGAACCCAAATCCAGAACGTTAGACAGTTCAAAACCCAAAATGTACATCTCAGAAGCCAAAACCCAAATTCCAATCTCCTGCCTTCAAATCCTTTGAACGCCAAAACATTAAACGCCAAACCCTCTAAAGAAGAACTCCAAACCCCTAAATACCAACTCTTGAATGTAGAATCTAAAAAAAAAAAAACGAAAAATGAAAGAAAATCCTTGGAAAAATCAAAACTAAGGCATGAGAATCAATCTCGCAGGTGGTGTTTATGGATATTAAGAAGTTGGAAAGGACAGAATCGCATCCCTGAGCACTTGTTTAGAGAAGAAAACTAAGAAAAAGGAAGAAGAAAAAATCGCTTCTTTATTTGGAGAACCCCGTGTTTCTTACCCAGAGGGCTTTGGCTGAGCCCCAAGATACTGGATCATACAAAGACATCCAGGTGGTACAAAATAAGTGCTTCAATTGCATGCAGCCATGCACACACACACACACACACACACACACACAAACAATCAAGATTAACCTGCGAAGATGTAAAATATATTGCACATATCATTTAGTCTCTGTGGGTCTTTGAGGGACAACAATCTTAACCACCAGTTCTCTATTAGAAAAACAATAACTTCTGCAATAACAAAGATCCAGAGCTGGAAAAGAGGAAGGTTTTTTTTTTTTTCTTGAGCAAACTTTATTCCCATGGTCATATCATTCAACTCCCTATTTATAGAAGTCCCTATTTATTATCGTCTGCTGAAAAAGGCACTTTTCCCTCATGAATCTTCTGCACATCACCATGGCAGCAAACGAATAAACAAATGGAAAAGCTTTTTCTTTCCTTATTTTGGTTCAGAAACATTAAAAGGCAAAAATAGCAAGAAAATACAGAATGAACAAGACTTGGGTCAGTGGGCAACAGAGAAAGAAAGAAAAAAAATGGCCTTCAAATCTTGACCTTAAATGTCAGAAAACTAGACACACACAAAGACTACACTTTTCAACAGGCTATTTTAAGACAGGAGACAAAGAGGGAGAAAGAATAAGAGACAAAGCACAGATGACAAAAACGGAAAATAAATTGACAAGATGGCAGAAAGTTCACGATGGATATGGGAAAGTGGTTTGCTACTAAAAGCGTAAAAGTACACAAGTATCAGTTTCTTCTGTTCTCCTGGATAATAGATTGCCGATGGTTTAGAAAGCAAGAGGGCTTGAAAGAGAGAGAGAGAGAGAGAGAGAAAGAGAGAGAGAGGGAGAGAGAGCAAGAGAGAGTGTTTTTTTTAGATCATACATGCCCAAACTAGGGCCCAAGGGCCAAGTGATGACTTTTGATTTGGCCTAGCATCATACACGTATATGGAAAGAGGGAAAAAAGCCAATGATAAAGATCTTTATCTTTAAAAGTAAAAAAATAAGTGAATATAAATTAGCCTTATTTAGAAAAACTTAATATTAAAATGCTTAATGTCTCTCATTGAAGGTGATTAATTTTACAAGCATAATAACTTTTAGCTTGTGTAGCTGTATTAACATTAAACTCTACTGTACTATGAATTGGACTGTTTCTATGTTTATATTGCAATATTTGTAAAGTTTTACTGAACTAGAAAACTTTGAAAGTAAAAATGCATTAGGTAAGCAATGTCTTCTATTTATTTCTAAAGATTATTAAATCATAATGAGGAGAAGCATGGCAACCTTTCATTATAATATTTAACAGGCAGCATTCAAATGTACTTTTCCCTCCATGACCCTTTATAAAGTTTAGTTTTTGGCCTTAAGAGAACGTTTGGGCAAGCTTGGCCCTTTTGGTAAATATTACGCTTTCCCTAAAATATGTACTTTCATGTACTTTATATGGATGAAGATCATGTGATCACTCACAGAACAACTCAATGACATCAGCAATTTAAGAACCACACATGCACAACTTGTTAACTAAGTGTTGTCACACACCAAGATCAAAGTCACAAGCTCAGGACCACAGGAAACAAGAAACAAGGGTTAGAGTTCTGAAGATTAGAACTCCAAACATGAAAAAACTAAAATTCAATTCAAAAGTCGCAGAACCTAAAATGAACATCTTTAAAAAAATCAATAAATAACCTAAAATGGTAACCCAACATTTACAGTAAGAGTAACAGTAAGATCCCATCAGATCAAGTCCAAAACCAAGAATTAGGAGCTTAATCTTAACTAAACGCAATAAACTTAACATCTAAAACCTCTAAACCAATAAACCAGAACTCAAACAAAATAACCTTTGAAAAAATTTACGTAGAACTAAAAAGCAAGACTTTTTTTTTTTATAGTACTTTTATTAAATTTTTTTTACATTATATTGTATTATGTTTTAATATGTTCTCTGTTATTGCAATGTAGGTCGAGTAAATAAGTACCAGTTCACTAAGTTACATCTTGAGCTGTAGCTATCGATTATTTTGAGTATTCTACCAATCATTCCAACTAATAATCAGGAAATCGGATAAGAAGTAATTTTTCTTTATTAAATAAAGATAAAGAGATAAAAAAAGGGAAATAAAACAAGCCTTTTAAAATTAACAAGTAATTTGTTTCCTTTTTATTGCTAAAATTGCAGACAAGAATATTTGTGAAAACTAAATCCATTTAGTGCATTTAATTGCCATATTACATAATATAAAATGCAAATACAAATATATAAATAAAAAAAAATCATAAAAATATACAAAAAATTTCAGCTTACTCTAAAAAGAAATAAAGTAAAAACACACTCTACAGAGATTTCTTAATGTTTTAGTTTGTAATGATCCCATCTATGGAAACGTTGTTGTTTTCTTTGGCCTGTATCTATTAAAGCCTGTTCCCGGCACTTAAAAAAAATGTTTGCCTAATTCCTAAAAATAAAAAAAGATTCTTGCAATTTTGAGTTTATTTCTAGTAATTCAGACTTTTTTGGTCTTGAAATTCTGACTTTATTTCTTCTACATCTTGACTGTTAGACAGAGTTCTCTCCAGGGTTCGGATTTGCTCGTATGTTCAAACTATTTTTCCCCATAGGAATGAATGTAAAAGTGATTTAATCCATTCCGAGATGTCATTCGCTCGCTTATTTCTGCACGTAAAAAGTATTTGTAGCCTATTTTTAAAAACAAATACACCGCGAATTAGCGTAATATAAACATAATTTAACACTTATTCATGTGGTAGTGGTTGATTGCGAGTGTGAGACGCGCACCACGCTCGTAACCTTCTCGGTTTCCATGGTAATTCTATTTACTTTCCTTTTTACAGCATCATCACTGATTTTCTTGGAAGACATTTTTTAAGATTTCTAGTGAAATAAAAATATAAAACTAAAAAAAAGTTACTGTGGGAGAGCGTATGAATACGTTTTTTTTTTTTGTGTCGGTCTACTTAGTGCCCCATGCAGCACGTCTCTGGCACGCGCATGCGCAGAACATACGCACACACACACACACACACACACACACACTGCCACAGTTACGTTTTTGTTGCACTGAACAATGAGAGCGACTGAGTGATACGTCATCAACTAAGTGGAACCGGCAGCACGAGTTTGCTCGTGCCTTCGAAATGTGCTCGTGAAACAGGGTAAGATTTTGCGAGCGAGTTTGCTCGTATCTCCGTTTGCTCGTACAACGGGGTTTCACTGTATCCTTGACAGTATCCAGAAACCAAAAAAAAAACCCATCAAACCCCAAATCTTACTATTAAAACCTAAAACCAAGAACCTAGAACCCAAAACCAAAGACACATAACCTTAACATCATTGATAACTCAAAATCAAGAACACAGAATCCTAAGACCACACATTAAACCAACAATCAAAACCAAAAACTCGAAAATTAGTTCCCAAAAATCAAGACTGAGAACACAAACCCAGCAAAAAATGTCATATCTTGCACCTTATTAAGCATCTATCATACTAAAACTGATTACAAAACACCAATCCCAAACCATATCAGTAAAACACTTTAGAGCATTCCAAAGCATAAGCAACAAGGGGTGCACAATGGAAAATGAGCAGTAGTTTTGTATCTGGAGTTGCTTATACAACAATAATGCTGCGATAAAGCACATGTACATTTTATAAGAAAAATAAACAGCCAATAAAATCCTTTTAAAATAACAGCCACGTCTTACACGTTTAAGTCTAATTGGGCAAATGCATACCGTATACTGGTCTAAGTATTTTAGTTTAACCTTTAAACTGTGGTACGGATCTCAGTCTGACCAAGAGTTAGACTTTAACAAGCAGTTCTGACTTCACAGAAAAGAAAAAGCAGGTACAAAAGAACATCTGTGACTAATAAAAAACGATCAACCTGCATTATTTCCAAAAGCTGCCTCAAAGAACAATATGATTATAATAAATAAGTTAATAACAAAACATTTTTCAAAAAAAATAAAAAATAAATAAAAATAAGAATCACAGGATGAAGGTTAGCATTAGTGACGGCTCTCTGTCTCCTATTTGATTGTCAATGCTAAAAGAAAAATCTCATTTTAATAATTAAACCATGGGTTTTAAAAAGGTACAAGTTTCAAATAGCGACAGTGAATCAACAGCATTGAGCAGTACAAGCAGGAATTAACAGAGACTTGTACGGGGGATGCCGCACAAAAAAATAATAATAACAGGCAATTTAACAAAATGTAACATACAAAAACATACATATTAAGAAGTAGTATTATGTTGAACATGGGCACAACATAACCTCAAAATGAAAAGAACATCAGAGAGAAAAACAACAAGACAGAGAGAAAGAGAGAGTGACCAAGCGAGCTAGAGAAGGTTATTCTTTCATATCGCAACTTTGTCTTTTATAGAATGGCTGCCGATCCACACAATGAAAAGCAGATGTGGGTTGGCCCATGAAGTTAGACCAAGGAATAAAAATAGGCCCAAAGAAAAGAACAGCACAGTTTCAGAGGTGAAAAGACTCTACTGCTTCTATAGGAGGAATGATACGACAAACTCCTAAAAGAACAACTCAATTTGACCTGGGTTTTGACCCCAGTGACCCTTCAAATATATTTATTAACAATGAAGCAAGAGACACATCAAAATGTCCTGTATCAGAAATGGAGAGGATAAATGGAAAATTATGGAAAACCTCAGTGAGAAAAATGTATAGATTGTACCATAACCACATACCACATGTTTGGCCTTTTAAATAAATCAAAATATTCCACTTTTGTATACATGTACAGTTATATTTATCATAGTGGACATCATTTATACACAGCTGTTGTTCCTTCACAGTTTCTCAATTGTGCTTGGACTAAAAAGTAATCAATACCAAAAGAAAAGAAAAGAAAAAATACGCTGCGTCATGAAGACTTAAAATATATATCGACTGTTCAAAGTGTACACGCGAATGATAATATTACTACATCATATATAGGACATACTGTGCATATAACGCAATATATGCTGTGCATTATACAAACCTATAAGTAATTATTTAAAAAGAAGAAAGAAAAAAATCACATCAAAGAAAAAAATAGCATCAAAGTGTATTGTGTAATCATTTATTACAATATTAGTTCTAATTAAATATATCGCCAGGCCTTACGTCCTTTTATGTTATACGTAATAAACATTTGCGTATAGAAATTTCACCAGGTCAATAATTATACACTTTATTCAAGAACGCATGTTTAAATCCACTTATGATTAGTTGTCGATTCACTGTGCATCATTGTGACGAACTAGAAATTTTACAGCAATACCAAGTTATTAGAATGTGCACAAATATAAACCTGTAATTTGACTTACAGCCTGTATTACTGTCAGATGTATTGTTACTGAAAACAATACACAGAAGAATAAGATATAGATTTTTCCTAACAGCAAAGAAAGAAAAGACAAGTGAAATTGAAAAAGAAAAACTGTCTTCCTTATGCTGTGGGTCCAACAATCTATAAATGAAAAAAAACTATTGGGACACTTGCCCTTTCCAGTCATATGTACTTCTTTCTTTTTTCACAAAGTCGGCGGCACACAATTGTAAAGTATGTTGGAAAAATTCAGTTTTCCTTTTACTTGAACTAGGAGATCCAAACCTGTTCCAGCATGATAATGCCTTCTGTGCACAAAGTCAGCTCCTTGATAATATTGTTTACATGGGTTGGAGTGAAAGATCTTGAGTGGTCCGCTACAGAAATCATCTCTACTGGAAATCTTGGGGATGAATTCAAACATTGACTGCACCCCAGGCCTCATCCCCCTTCATCAGTACCTGATTTTACCACTGCACTAATGGCTGAATGAGCACAAATCTCCACAAGCAGACTCCAAAATCTAGTGGAACACCTTCCCAGAAGAGTGGAGGCTAGATCTCATAAAATCCTGTGATTGTGAAGGCCATTTACATTTTACAAATAAGGCATTCAGTGACCGTTGTGTCATTTGCATGGGGATGTGGTGATCCTAGAAAAGGCCACTCCCATCAGGATAGAAATTATGGAATAAAGGTTATCAATCAGGTAAGTACATTTTGATAGGAAGTAACTCTACCCTCTAAGGGGTAAAGTGAAGCAAAACCAACTGTGGTGGCAAAAATAAAGGCCCCCTAGCATAACAAAGCCACCTTTTTTATTTGAATGCATCTGCAATGTAATCTATTGGATAGATCTGTCTTGTATAAGCAAACTATTAGATAGGCACCTTTAATCAAAGCACCAACACAAAACGCCAACTTTTCCTCCTTTTAGACTTACAGGGATCCAGTTCCCGAACATAAACCTCAGCTACAGTTTGTGCAACAGATGCAGACAACCTCTAAAAAGTGAGCAGCAGGCTTCGATAAACACAGCTGTTCAGGCTATGTAAATAGTAAACAACTGTAAAGAATAAACAACCATAAACACGGAAGGAGATGAAAGTGTTAAAACAGTGGCAGTTTTGAGGTAACTGCAGCTACTGTATGACTGTTTATTGCAATATAGGCACATATGTATTCAAACATCTACTGTATAGATAGCATTGCAGACATTCAGTCATTTATTATCGAGATGAAAGCACCGAGACCGTGATGAAAGGATACTGTCCGAGAAATGAGTTCCATTTGTGTACATACAGCTTTGAAAAACTGAGAGATCGTCCATATGTAACGAGAAATACTACAGGGAAATGGCTAATGTCTGCCAGTTGATTGCTAAAATTCCAATTTATTTTTTCAATACTATACAATGATTTATGCAAATCTAAATACATTTGCATATGTCTGTATCATTAACTAAACTCTGGGCTTTTCAAAAATTAATTTAAAATCAAAATTTCACTATGAATACATTCACAAAAATAAGAAGAATCATGGAAAGAATTTATTGAGTATTCAAGAAAACACCATGCTCTATTCTAAAAACATGCTATAGAGACAAAAGTATTGGGACAGCTGACTTTTCCTGTGATTCCTCACCAAACTGTTACCACAAGCCTGCTCCGGCATGACAATGCCCGTGTGCACAAAGTGAGCTACATGAAGATATCGATTCCATGGTTTGAAGTGGAAGATATTGAGCAGTCTGATATAGAGCTCTGATCCCAACCAAATTGAACACTTTTGGAATAAACTGGAACCCTGACATAACCCCAGGTCTCCTCACCTTACATCAGTACCTGACAGTACCAGCCCTTGTGGTGAAATCAGCACAAATCTCTACAATTACACTATAACAGCAAATGAGAAAGGGGTTTTCAAAACTAAAGGTAAAATTTAATGCTAAAACATCCAAAGACATACAAATGTGTGCTCCTAAGTTTTCTCCTAAGTGTATTCAGAAAAGTGAGCTACTGAGAGATATAGGACAATGTGCGATTGTTAAGTGGGCAGAGCTTCAAGCATTCTGTTTCATGAATGTCCGTGTTTTCCGTGTTGTGTTGCAGTTTGTCTAGTGCCAAATCGTCATCTGTACTAGCAATCGCTAAAAAGACTGAAAAGCAAGGGAAAAAAACCCGGATTTAATTGGTTTGAAAATTCAAACCTGTATCATATCTTAAACTGATCTCAGTGAAAGCTGTGAAATGCTGATGTTCCGCTCTGATGCCACCAGATGAATAACGATTTTTGAACAAAAAGATTATAGAAGGTTCTGATGGTTATTCATTAATGCATCAGTGACGGGGCGCAATGCTAAAATTGGGATCCTGTGCCACCCTGTGATCCATCACAGGGTAGCAGAAAAATGTGTGCGTGTTGCCACTACGCTCGTTAAAAACCGCAGGAGGCCCCAAACCCAACACTTGGCCTTAAACGAGTCTACATCATACCCATTCCACTTAAGGGGGAGGATAAATGGAAATCCAGCCGTAGATGTTATTACAGCTGCATCACTCATGCTATTTATAAAGCAGAGAGAGAGAGAGATAGAGAGAGAGAGAGAGAGAAAGAGAGAGAAGCGCAAAACAAGAGCTAAAGCACGATGTGAAAGAAAACCGCAAAACAGGAGGATTATTTGGCTGACAGAATTCAGAAACATAAAAAATTAAATATTCGGATAACCCATGCTTAACACTAACGAAAGTGATTTAAGGCAAATCAGATGAGTCACTTAACGGTAACTTGGCATTAAAAGAAAATGTCAAAGCAAAGAGAACCATTTGAAATGCTAAATACATTTGCACTGTATTCTGTACTACTGCAATACAGGTGTTTTCATGCGTAAATCCTATTGCATGTCTATTATTTAAAAGAAAAAACTTTATGTAAAGTATATATATAGTCAGATTACTATATTTATATAGATTAGTTAGGTGTAGATTAATTTAAGCTGTATAGATAAAAGGCGAGTTTATATAGGTTAAATGTTATAAAGATATATGCAGGTTTATACAAGTACAGTAATCCTCCGCTTTACCGCGATTCAAATCTTGTGCTCCACGGGTTTTATCATGGATTTGCATTTGCCACATAACTAATTTGTTTCGCTGCTTTTCCCGGCCTCTCGCGGATAGCACCATGGACCAAAAAACTTGTGGGAGACTGTTTTTATTGAGTTTTATGTTGAAATAATGAAATGTATTAATTAAAATATAACTATTAATCATAAAATAAAAGTAAAATGTAATACAGTACAGTACTGTATACATCAAATAGCATTTTTAGCGGTTTTCCGTTTATCGCGGGGGTTTTTGGAACGTAACCACCGCGATAAACGGGAAATTACTGTATCTGTTTATAAAGGCTATATGTTATACAGGTATATGTAGATTTATACAGGTAATATGTTCTATAGATAGTGTTATATATGTGAAGTTTTATAGATATGTTATACATGTATATGTAGATATGTTATAACTAAATATATATTTTTAATTATATAACTATATATCTTTATACACCTCTTGCCTATTCATATATGTTTACATACATAGCACCATGGTCCTGTGATGCCCAACACTTTGCTCCTTTTATTGTGATTATTTTAAAGAATAAAAACATCTTGGTTTTAAATTAACAGTATAATCTGTATTTAAAAGTGCAGTCATCCACAGAAATATGATTACATTCATTTGTCTTCATATGAGTTTTGTCACACTCAAATTTTATTTCACTGAAATAATGTTATAAATAATTTTTTTAAAAGTTGAATAAAAACAGTTTAAAGTAAAAAATAAAAGCAATAGTAATAGAATTTCCAGTAGAATAGAAAATGTAAGAATGAATGTGATAGTAAAAGAACTTAACAAAAATAGAACGGCAATAAACAAAAAATAAATAAAAAATATAAAAACTGAAAAATAATTTTATTTTCCCTTGTCTAAATGGTCTTATGAGTCATTTTTACAAAGAACATGGCACGTTGACCTCACTGGTGATGTGGGTGAAAACATTTTACCAATGGAAAATGTGTGTAAATCTGGGATTAATTTGGTTACAATCACTTCTTCTTGCACTCCGTTTACTAACGACACGTGGATTAGGTTTTGCCGAGACGGCAATAAGTTAAAGCTTGTTAACTATGTGAGCACTGTGATTAAAACGCTGAACGTGCTTCCTGCAACTCATGCTTTACTTGCACATAACTTCAGATCAGATTACAGTTAACTGCTATTCGTTGGAATTCATTTAGATTGCGGAAAATCGTGTGTGTGCGTGAATCATAACCAACAGTACTGTAAGGTACAGAGTTCACCACTAAGAAGGCACATGTGGTTCTTCTCCAAACTGTTACCAAAAGTTTCGAAGCACACAACTGTGGATGTTTTGGATAGCATTAAATTGACCCTTAATTTAAACTAGAAGCCCCAAACTTGCTCCTGCATGACAATGTCCCTGTGCACATGTTAGCTGCATAAAAATATGGTTTCCACACATTGGAGTGTTAAATCTTGAGTGGCCTGCTATAGAACTCAAACCGCAACCATATTGAACAATTAAATTGGAACACTGACTGCACCCCAACCACATCACTTACATCAGTACCTGACTTTACTTACACCCTTGTGGCTGAATGAGCACAAATCTCCGATATCTGTTGGAACATCTTCCCAGAAGAGTGGAGGTTAATATAACATTAAAACGAGACTAAGTGTGGAATGTCATGTTCAAAAAGCACATATGAATTTTATGGTCAGGTGTCCAGAAACCTTTTCTCCATAGAGTTATTCAGTGTTATTTTAATACCTACATAAAGTAAAATTCCTTGCTTATAAAAAGCCCAGACAAGAAACTAACACTAACTTCTTGTCATTAACCATTACATTCATGGTATTTGGCAAACACCCTTTTCCAGAGCGATTTATCTAATTCGAATTTATACAACTGAGCAGTTATGGGGTAAAGGGCCTTGCTCAGGGGCCCAGCTGTGGTTGCTTGACCTAAGAAGAATATGTGAATACATCCTGGTTCATTTCTGGCACACAGCTAGTTTAAAGTACATGAAGCATGCATAAAAGGCCAAGCATGTCCAAGTTTTTTAAAAACAAAGAAGCACATAGCGTGTGAATCATATATCGCCACGTGGAAGCACACACGTGCATTTCTGTGGAATAGAGGGATAAACCCATGTCTAGCAGCCACCACATTAATGAATAACCTTCTGAAACGTCTACTCTATCTTTGTTTAAAATCATTGTTCATCTGGCAGCAGTGGAGTGGAACATAGCTGCAGGGGAAAAAGTTTCGTTTTGTTGCAGCAGGAGTACAGTTAAAGAGAACTTTTCTTAAAAGTAAGTTCTCCTTAGTATGCGATTCTTTTTAAAACTCTTAAAACTTTTTTAAATACCAAACTGCTAAACTCGATTAGTATTCATTAGTTTTAAATAATGGATAAATAGGAATGACGTCATTTTAGAACTCGTAAAAATAAAAGCAGTTCTTGACCGCAAGCGTGATTAATGACTCGACAACTGCTTGTCACACATTCAACACACTTACTCATAGCCAAAGGCTTCTGCTATCATGGTCATCTAATTTTTATACTGTGCCTAAAATTCCTTTAATGGTTTATGGCTGTGTGCCCAAATGGATGTTTAGATAAAACGTTTGCATAAAAACACAAGCAGAGGCCATATTGGGGAAAAAAAAAGTAAAATGCTCTACAATACTGATCAAACTGGACAAGTAACTTTTCCTATACACAAAGTGTTCTGGAAGATTATTAATTAATTTAATTTAAAATTAAAAAAATCAATAAAAAACAATGGATACAAAATAAGTTTTGAGTAACATTAATTTCAAATACACCGCTTTAATGCAGTGTTTTGTGAAACCTAGCCCTTTTATTGACTTGAAAGAGATCAATAAAAAAAATACAAAATTAAGATGCACATAAGGCTCACTATTCAATTACGAATAAAATGGCACACCAAAACAAAAGGAAGCGCTAGAGAACTTTTACAGAAGGCGAAAATGCTGCAATGGCTGAGCTGCATTACTGGAAGTTTCAGAACACACTGGGTTTACATTGTATTTTTTCAATGTTTAGTCTTTATTATGTCATTTTCATATTTCTGTTGCATTTTATGCCGTTTATTGGAGTCACAAATTGTGATACCATAACCGTAAAGGAAGAAAGCCACAGAAATTAGCATTAAAGGCAATTTGGTAAATTTGGCAAGAACAGTCTTTTGTTATGTTTGACTTACAATAAAATATTTACACTGACTTAACACAATGGGCTTTTTTTTTTTTTAGAAATTCTTTAATTATGCTGTACACTGTCCAAAAACTGTTTATATAAATGCTTATATAAATTTACTAACAACAAGTCAATCAAAGATTATCATAAAACAACATTACTAGGTGTAACAATTTATTAACATACTGTACATGGAGAGGAAAAAAGTAACAGAGGCATTTGTTGATAAGTCTTGATACTTAGAAATAAAATAAAATAAAAATAAAAAAAAAGGTTGCTATTACAAATGGTTAACTCATTTTAATCGGATGGCTGTTGATGCCTGGTAGATCCATAGACTTTCTTCCTCTTATCTCAATTCCGAACATTGATACATTTCATTCGACGCTGTTGTTCATCTGTCTCAAATGGACTATTCCACAATAAAGATTCCATCACATCAAAATAAAAAAGGCAGTGACTTCTATACCAAATGAAAAGTGGGCAAAATAAATAATGAGCCATTAGCTCACTTTAAAGCCAAAATGAAATGGCCATTTCTGTCCACACAATAAGGCTTTTACAGTGAAATCAAATTGCTCATTCTTAAATGGCAACAATCTACGGCCGATCGCCCCCAAAAACACACTGTGTAATCAAAAACTCTGTGCTCCTATTAGGAGATCCAAGAAACACAGACTCCTTATTCACAAAAGGTCAGTCAGGGGATAATGGCAGGATCTAGTGCCATCCATGATTGACAGACCTATCCTTCACTAAGCCTCAATGTCCCGCCTTCATACACTCACAGATACATGACAAGTAATTATCATTATCCCAATTATCATTAGCTGGGAAATTACAGAGATTAGAATGTCGATCCCGATGGATCCAGTCAGAGGCGAAGGGGAATCTCTACTTACAGGATGAAAAGCCATTTATAAGTCTGCTCATATACAAAATATATACATAAATCAGATCTGAAAGTCCTTTTTTCACTACAAGAAACTGTTGAAATCCTATTGGGAATATTTAAGGAATAGCCAGAACTACTTTTAAAGCTGTGCTTTATATAGAAAACGAATCCAAACCTTATATGGTTATCTTTTTTCATTATAAACAACGTTGGTGAACAAGCATTTCGATTGTACTGACTTCATCCACTGCCAAATCCACTTTTTGTCTCAATATATCTTACAACAGAAATGGGTCCAGCACCTGCTTGCCCCTATATTCCAAAATTCAACAGTTTTGTAGCATCATTTACCAGTCATTAATGATGGATTTGCCTCCGTTGTGAATAATGTTTTACATTTACAAGCTTGTGTTTACTGCTGCAACAACATTTTTTTCAAAGTCAGTCTGGATACTCGAATTCCGATTGGCTAGTAAGTGTGTTAAACATATCCCACCAGTGCCTCAATGCCTAAGAAACAACTGTAATCAAAGATGAATAGGATGGCAAAAGATAAATTTTACTGAGCTAGAGAAGATAATGTTAAAAGGAGAAAAAATGGCACACGGAGCAAACACCAACAGCTTCATTATTAGTACTGAAGCATCACATGCACACGTAATTCACATGCGTATATTCTTATCTCTCTCTCACTGTAATAACTAGCCTATTTATTCAAATATCTAAATATCTATCTATCCATTCATCCATCCATCCATCCATCCATCATTTCACCACTTTATCTCTGTTATTTGGAACAGTTTGAATTTTAAAACTATATATAAAATAATTATAGGATTTTAACTGTTATCCCATAACACATGCCTAGCAATAGATCATCCTCCTTTTTTTATATATACAATATACCTTCTGTCCATAAAGACTCACAGTGTTCAACCTGTTTTCATTTTACAAAAAACATCTGGAGCAGACATCAGATTTGCGAAACGGAGAGCAACTCCAGCCCTTAAACCGTCACTGCTTTGTACAAGAACGTCCAAAAATAGATTCTGGAAATGTTTTTCGACGGGCTAATTGAAGCGAAATGCTTTTCTGGTCCGTATAGGAAATGTTGCTACCATTATAGTGTCATACTGAATCCAAGTTACTGGATTTCTCCGCCCACTCCGATGATTGTGACCAGATCCTCTGAATAATTCGCATCACCTTGCATGATGTTTTCAAGGCTATTAATAAGGTGAGTAATATCTATTTTCCATCCCTTAAGTAGTGAATAAAGACGTATGGTATGCAGGGCCAATATTTCTCAATGCATTCACCGTAGACTACATGAAACCTTGGCTGTTCATTGTGTTTCCTAAGAACAGCAACCTCGGCTGCTCAATTTACTCTCTATTATACTACAGTTTTTTATTTTTTATTTCTGCATCAAACACAGATTATAGGTTTCTAATTAAATTTCTTCCGATATGTTTTCATACTACAACTTTTACAAGCACTTATATGGTAGATGCTCCAAATAAACAGATGTTTAAAATGTGTTCTTGTTAATCCATTTTTTTTGCATTTATTTGTATTGTTGGAAGGAGTCTAGTATTGGCAGTTTGTATCAGTCAAAAGATAAAAATTTTCTTTTGAGTTTTCTGGCATAAAAGCTTTCTGGAAAAAAGAATTGGCCCTTTTCCAGTCATGTTTTTATCTCATTAACTTGGAGTAAATAAAGTAAAGAAAGCAGCTGTTATAACATAAGAAATAGCAGAAATTAACTAGTTTAACAGACATCTAACATGATCAATTGTAAATATAAAGTATGAGGCATCTTACTTTAATTAATACAAATGAATATTACCAAATTTCTGTGGTTCAAGAAAAGAAATTTCATTTGTTTTTGGATAGTTACAATACCTCTGCTATATGTAGGGCTGCACCACCCAGTCAAATATTATTTTAAACACCAGAATGTTCCATCATTTTAATTCTTACTCGTTGCAACGCTGAGCTTTGCAATACCAAGATATCATGTTGCATTGCGCAGTAAAACTCTGAAACCAATCTCTAAATGTTTTTAGATACTAAACAATCTCAATCTAAATACTGAAAGCTAATCTAGCATATACACCAAGGCTTCAATAAAAGGGTTTTAATATACATCATGATAGAGAAACAGAAGGATCGTTCAGCCTTCTTAATTCTACAGTTCTAAAACCAAAACCTAAAGCTTGTTTCGTCATGTTTAAGATTTGTCAGATCGTGAATAATCTTTATAAAATTTTCCATAATGTCCCCAGTTCACCCTGGTTTAATTTGCCTGTTGGTTCTTGTTCAGTCATCTGGCAATTTCATAATGCTCATGTTACTGGCAAAATATGAGTAGTAGAAAAAAAAACAACTACCCCACATCATTTCTACATTGCTGTATTTCCATTACACTGTGGTCAGACTCGATACTGCCCAATGTGAGGCAACAATGTCTATATACAGATCGTAGTATGTGTGTTGGAGCTCATGTATAGCAATAAGATCAGCTTTTGAGTGTGCGTGACTTGAAGTCTACAGATGGGAATGTGGCCATGTTTTTCATTGATGTCTGGAAGTATTCAAGCATTAAGAAGGAAGTTATTAGCATGTATGTGCTCATAGTTCCTTATCCTGCTCTTTAACATTTGTTAACTTGACAGGTTTTTTTTTTTTTTTCTTTTTTTGTACAGCATTTTGTCCTTAAGTTTGCCTAGACTGATCCTACCCACTAGCTAGCTCTTATTTAACACAAAACAGCTAATAAATCTGGCAGAGTTTAACAAACAGGTGCTTCTGCTGGTACATATTAAGCCAACATGCTGCACCACAAGGTAACATACTTGCAATATCTACCCTCTTCTGTAAACATAATTTAATAGATGACTGGATGCCACTGTCTATAATGGATAGCAATGATAGTTATAAAATTGCTCATGATATTCACTTTTAAATGTTAGCCACTATGAGTTTCTGAGTTCAGAGTTTCTGAGTGGAAAGAGTAATTGAATATTCTACTTAAGTAAAAGTACTGTTACTCCAATAAAATTGTACTTAAATACAAGTAAAGTTACCGGTCTAAACAATCTACTCAAGTAAAGAGTAACTCAATTAAAATAAAGAAAATAAAAAGTTGACTAAAAAGTTTTTTTTTTTTTTTTTTTTTTAAACAGGGGGTTTGGGGTGAGAGATTCTAGCGTAGATAAAAACAAAAAACCAAAAAAAACATGGAGCTTTAAATCTCAAACTAGTTGTTTTTTTAATTGAAGTAACACCATTACAAATTAAAGTAGAATTAAAATAAATAAAAAAAACCTGGTTTTACAGTAATGGTCAAATTTAATGCAACATCAGCAGATCAACTCCAAAATATAACA
The DNA here is from genome assembly GCA_024362625.1 of Silurus asotus. Lineage (NCBI taxonomy): Eukaryota > Metazoa > Chordata > Actinopteri > Siluriformes > Siluridae > Silurus > Silurus asotus. Next base: position 2,590,600 of record MU533908.1, read on the forward strand.
CTTCATTCATTTCAAATAACACTTAAATTGTGACCCAGGTAATAGAGCTAGCTTAATTGTGCATTCATAATTTTGCCTCACGTCGCTAGTTAATTTCCAACCCTGGTGCTAAACGACATCACGTAGTGATGAAATGCATCAGTACAACAATTAGCAAACTAAAAGATACAAAAATGCCTCGGCACACCTTAGGTGTTTGTTTTCCGCCTATCAATCAATCGGTGCAGTTGTTTCCGAAGTGCAATTTCTTTTTATATATTTTTTCTCAATAACGGAAATTATTTAAAATGTAGTTAAGTATAATACTTCAACAAAACATGCTTAAAAATTAAATTACAGTTGTTAAAAGTTGCGTTAAAAAGTAGATGTACACAAAAAAAAAACTACTCGATTATAGTAACTAAATGTAATTCGCTTCTTTCCATCTCTGCATATTTGGACCAATATGTAGGTCCCCGAGAAACTGCAGATGACTGCGCCATTTTTTGAAATAACAGAAAGCAGCAACACGCATTCATATGGGACTAAACAAATATCACAAAAAAAGGTTAAGCCACCACTGTGCCAACTTTACTAAGTCGATAATATAGCAAGCACTGGAAAAAGTACTTTCCTCAAATGCCCTTAGATGCATAGGAAAAGGTGGGGTGGTGTTGGGGGAGGCACTCTGATGCACTCTGCCATTCTCCCTTCTGCATGAATTGGGCCCCTTTACTGTAATCCTGCTGCCTGTGCCCTGTGCCAAGCTGTTCCAACCCCTCCAACTATTTTTATTTCTTGCCTCAAATGCATTTCTAGCAATAGTCTTTTTCTTAAGACTTTCTGGAGCCAAGCTGAAGATCTCAGAGCTCAGGCTGAAAAAGGAAAACAAAAACGAGGGCTATTTCAAGGCTGTCAAACATGGTGCCAAAAAGGCATGCAAAAAACCCTCCTGAGGCCCCTGAACATGGCGTGAAACCCAAACATGAAATAATCAAATACAGTGGTGGCATTCGCAATTCCTAACGTCTGATGTCAGCCTGATGTCACTTTAGCCTAGACGGCACACGCTAATTGTTTATATATCATAATATTTAACACGCACTAGAATGTCAGCATGTACATACACTGCCCCTTTGTTTCATTCAGGAGGAATGTGCCTAGGTAGGCAGCATTTCTCTGCAAAGCCTGTGTTTCAATAAAAGGTGTTTTTCCCCCTTGATTCTGTTGCACTTTAAAGAAAGCATAAGGTCTTCTGGAGGTTACTTGTATTAGCTAAATCTAAAGGTGTTGACTGGAACACTAATACTATAACAAACGCAAACATAGCAAGCTGACATTATCTTAAGAAATTTAATTACAAATGTACAATGGGCTTGTTTGAACCTGCTGGAACTTCAACCTCTCTGGTAGAAAAATGCAACTGCAAGCACGGAGAATAAAATTCTAGGCTGGAGTACAAAACGCTTACTTCACACTATCAATAATTATAAGTGAAGACATCAAACGTGTCCTAACATACTGTTGAGTAGGTTAGTATGTGGCCAAGGATACAGCACAGGTATTTGACACTAACAGCAGATATTGATATCAATGTACATAATACAGAAAGCGTTACAAAAATAAAAATAAACAGCAATCTGACTTGATAAAATTACTGACTATTAGGAAAAGAGTAAAATCACTTATCTAAGCTTCTATTACTTCTTTTATCTGTCTGATATCTACCTGATATACATGCCAGATTAACTTTTTTTCTCTATTTCTAGCTAGATAGTAGTTTATTAGAAGTTAACGGAAAAGGGTGACATCACTTTATATCATAAAGCATTTGCTTGGCACTGAAATGAGGGATAAATACATGGACTCTTAGTAACTATATGCATCTCCAAGGCCACTGTGAGTAATCTAGCCCCTAAGCTAAACTAGCTAGCTAGCTCAATTTCTCCTTTGAAATCTCGATTGTTCCTCAGTGATACACTTTCACAAAAATGAGTTGAAAGGTCAGGTGTAAAACTTACTCACACCTGACTTAAGTCATTTCTTGAAAAACATAGGTCTTTAATCTCACCTTTAAATTATCTGCCAATTCTAGAAATTCACATCCTTGTTACCACTCACAGATTTTTCTTTAATAGGTTAATGTCCAAGTTTAAATTGTCTTGTTTAATTTGTTCCTTAATGTCTACGTTTAGTGCTTGTGTGAAAATCTGTATGTTTTAGGTTATACTTGTGCTAGTGTTTATAAGATTTTTAAAGGTTACACAAACTTTTAAGCACCACTATCTGTGTACAAATTTTTGCACTTATTACTACCAAAACATTTCTGACACGGTTCTGACTGGAAATTACATTAAGAGCTTTTAACACTGAATAGGGTTCATGAGAATATAAAGTTTTTGGTAAGCTAATTTAAAAAAATCATTGCACACCACATTATCATTATAATTAAAATAATCAAATTAGTCAAGATGTCATGGCACCTACAGCCATGTGAACATGAGAGGATTAGCCTATCTACATAAACAAAATAAAAAAATAAAAACAGCTAAAAACAGCCAAACAAACATCCAACAGACATTTCAGACAATAACACAACAATTTAAGTGCAAAACTACACTGCAACCTCTTATGGTTCACCAAGCATAAAAATAAAAAAAAAGGATGAAAAGTTTGCTATGAGTCATTGTATGGCCTGATCTCAGCTGGCATTAACTGCCCATATTTAGTCAACATTAGTCAAGTGTCTGTCAGTCATTTCAAAAACTATTTAGCATTAGCTAAGTGTTCTTTTTTACTCTGACTTCTTGATCGTATGATTCAAATTGGCATCTGCTATGAACGTTTGACTGTACTTCTTAGATAGAATTAGCTAATCATCTTATTATGTGCCAACAATGACTCTGTCAACAATTATCTTCATCAAAGCAGTACTGTATATTTAGAGGAGATCAAACCGAAACCTGCCTGATGTCCAGCTCTGTCTTTTGTACCGTAGTTCTGGCCCTTCCAGCAAGTGTTTCGCAAGGGAAAAGTATTTCTAACATCACTGCGTTGACATGAGGAACATGCAAAGCAGTGAGATGATGCCATGAGCCAAAGGTTTCGACTGTTCTCCTGAAAGTCAGCGTAAGAAGGATCGTGAGGCGAGCCCATGTTGCCCTGATAGGCCAAGTGACCAAATGCAAGTCAAGCGAGCCCACACACACCCGAGCCCTGCTGCCCACTCTCTGAGCTATGCCCTTGGCGACTATAGAGACCACTTTGTATGCCAGGGCCAGTGAGTGGGCTCAGACTCCAGAGAGGAAATAGCTAAGAACTGAACATTGGTTTTTATTTTGATCCCAGACAGCCTGTGTTTGAGAGTAAACCTTGTGATACCTTTGTATTAGATGTTGCATTCGTGATTCAGTAAAAAGTGGAAAGCATCCAGCAGCCAACAGTCTGACAAGGAAACATAAGAAACAATACCATATTCCGCACTTTTACATTTACGGCATTTGGAAGACATCCCTATTCAGAATGACAATTATCTAATTTATACCACCGAGTAGCTGAATGTTAAACGCCTTGCTCAAGGGCCCAGACAGTGGCAACTTGCTGATGTAGGATCTGAACTTACTGAGCTGCAACTTCCCCAGACAAGGAGGTACATTTTCAAGGAAAGATAACATACAGGTAACATTGAATGTTGTGAGATTGTCTGCAATCACATAAAATGCAATAGCTACATTGTAGAGTCTATGCAATTGTAATTTAGGTGAATAAAATTTTTTTATCTGTAAATTGTAGAGTCTATGCAATTGTAATTTAGATGCAATTTAGATTAATGTACAATCTGTAAATTTAGATGAATAAAAAAATTAAGTGTTAATACTGAGCAATAATGTATAAATTGTAAAAGGTATCTGAAAGCTTTTCATGTTCTACTAGCCTTCATCAAAGTTTTCCCCAATCTCAGCAATAAGCAAATTTTTTCATCAACGTCAAGAGTCTGCAGGATGACTTCAGCTAGCATTAGCCAAAAGTGTGATTACTTTCTCTTCAGTTTATTCAAGTCTGAAAACAGTAGCTATACTAAGAATTAGCTAAGTGCCTGCCTATAGTTAGCATTAAAACCTAATTATAGTCCAATAAAGCATAGCCAGACAACAAATAGCATCAGCTGAAAGTCTGAAAACAGCATGACGACAGTTACCATTAGCTCTACGAGTCTATGGTTAGCACAAGGGACTGATTATAGTCATAGAATCCGAATAATTACAGTTAGCATTAGCTAGGATGTTGATGTTTTCACCCTCAACAAAAAGGGAGCATAACTGAAGGATGATTGTGTTTAGTTAGCACGAGATATCTATGATAGTTTTACACTGCATTTTCTTTATATTTTGTCTGTACTTTTATATGCTTGCATGCTCCTGTTTCTAAAACAATTGTGTGTTATTTGTGTATGCTAATTACAGGACAAGAAATAGCACTTTGCTGTGTTTGTAGAGCAACAGATAAAGTTCCATGACGTGATTTACGTTTAAACATGAAACTTGAATCAACTTAAAACCCGAGTTTCCCAAAGGTAATGAAAAAAGCCATTATAAAAAATTTAAATAAATCATTGAAACAAAAAAAACTGTTTACTAGTCTGAGTTCACCTATAATAACAGGATAAATTAGCTTAATTTGCTATCCTGTTTGCATAATATTTCTGACATGATAACATGCTAATACATTATAGCAGACACCTACATATTGTGTCTGGGTAGCTAATGTTGCTAAGCTACAATAATGGATAATTGAGACCATTTTAAGGCTAGGTATCAACCGACATCAGTCTGTGGAAAATAAAACTCTGAATGGCTGAAACATCTGTCACTTGTTCAAATCTGAAAAAAAGACGTGGAAAAGCCGAACGAGACTCATCCAAATATACGGAGGCTGTTCTCACAAGGCTTGGGATCATTTTTCCACAAGGAAGATGTTTCCAAACTTATGGAAAACAATGATTCATGGGTTTAAAAAAAAAACAAAAAAAAATTATCCCACATCACAAAGACAGACAATGCTGTCCAGGCTGGATAACAGGAGTTACAGAAAGGACGACAGCCCACATCTGAGAGAAATGAGAAAAGAGGGAAGAATGAACAGTCATCAGTGCGTGCACACGTATACACGCACACACAAATGTGCAACTGCACTCGTGGCCAAATGAGAACTGAACTGTTAAACAAACACAAACAACCACAAAGCAAACACAAACACTGCTCAGTCACAATGTACACATATGCATACGTATGACATCGAGCATACAGGCACACACACACGCACAATCACTAGATAGTGCTGTTTGGGAAGGCCTCCGCTTACATAAGCATCCAGACTCTGTAATTATAAAGGGTGGCTCCCTTTTAATGTGTGTGTGTTTTTATGGAGAAAGCCCAAAAACACAAGCGAGACAAAGAGAAAGTGAACAAAGTCGGGTAACACATGACTGGAAAACTTTGACCAACAGGTGCAAAAGAAGAGTAATCCTCCACTCACATTTAATTCTATGATAATCGTCTAATATTTGACCTCAGCCTTTAAACACGGCACTGCTACAACATGACCTCTCTGTCGAAGTAACGATTCTGTCCTGTTTCGTAAACTTTTTTGCAACGCTCATGCTGTGAATTATGCAAGTTTGCCAAGAAAGACACATTTAACTCATTAAGAGATATGAGGAGGGACAAAGAGAAAGAGAGAGAGAGAGAAGTACAGAGAGGGGGGATGGACATATGTAGGAAATGCACTGATAATTCCCTCCAAAATGTTTCCTCACTGGGGAACAGGCCTTTTCCGTTTGCTAGGTCAAAACACACACACACACACACACACACACACACAAGCACACACGCAGAATGCAAGCAATGACAAGGAATAAAATACCAGATGAATGATAGAAAGTTGTCCCTCTCTTTTCCTGCCCCTCCTCTCTGCTCCTGTTTATGTTAGCTAGACCACAGAGGGCTGGGCCTATCGGAGGAAACAAACTTACACAAACAAACACAAACACACACACGCACACCATACCACCCTTATGAGGACCGTCCATTCACACGGTTATTAATGGCTACAACAAAAGCTAAAAACTGATAGATAGGGCTTGCTCCTACATATACCACCCAGCCAAACATGCACCCACCAAACCCCCACACACACTATGGAGCTTCGTCAGAGGTACCCTGGGAAAGAGAGAAACCCTGCAGCAGCCTGATCACCTCTTGACCCATTTCTCATGCACTTGTGTGTCCACCACACGACAGAAAAGCACACACATACAGTATATGCACACTCAGGACACCATCTTGGTGCACTATCACCACCATCATTTGCTTGAGTTTGGAAAACTCTCTACTTTATCATTTTACACTTTAACTATTGTTCTCTCCACTGCAATGAATTATTGTATTGTCATTGTGCTTACATTCACAAAAAAAGTAAACTTTAGAGGACTTCATTAAGTTTGATTTTACTGTATGTACATCTTGATAGCAAAAAAATAAAATATGCAACAAACAAAAAAAGGTGCTAGTTTTGCTGAAAGCTTGTTTCCATCCAAGTCTGTGTTTCTATACCTTGGTTGAGTCTAAATGTCCCAATTTGGACATTAAGCTGGTAGAAATATAAAACTACAGCATTTTTCATCTTTTGAAAAAGGAGAAAAAAAAAGTTTAATCCCCTAAACTGTTACCACAAAGTTGGAGCCCCACAATTGTAGATCTCGTCTTCGATTTTTGGTATAGTTAAATTCTCTATTTAAACTAAGTTCTCCAAATTAAAACTAAGAGACCCGAACCTGCTCCAGCATGACAACTTTGAAGATTACCATGAAGATTAACATGGACTGGAGTAAAAGGTCTTGTGGCCTGCTGTAATGCTCTGACCTTAACCTTATTGAACACCTTTGGGATAAATTGGATCAATGATTGCACCCCAGGCCTCTTCACCCTACATCAGTACTTGACTACTAAGAGTCTTGTGGCTAAATGAGCACTAAACTCCACAAGTGCACTATTGCTTCAAGCCAAAATCTAGTGGAACAGCAGAATGAAAGCTATTATAAGAGCGAATGAGAACTAAATGTGGAATGCAATGCTCTGAAAGCACAGATCTTTTTTTGTCAGGTGTCCATAAACCTTTATATATATATATATATATATATATATACACACATACATAACAATGTACATGTTAGAGATGACTGAATAGCTAAGCACAGCAGCCTCCTGTCTTGGGCTTATTATCTATGCGACACACTCACTCCACTCCATTCCATCTGTCAACACTCATTCAATTGCACACTGCATCCGTGCACTCACACACACACACGTGCGTGCACACACACAGTACTAGTTAGTTTTCTAAAGTATGTCCCATGAACAGAATCATGTGTCCAAAGACAACTGCTGCCTTTCTTCACTGAAAGTGGGCATGTGGTAGTGTGGGGGGACACAGCATGTTAAGGGATTAAATCCAGGACACTGGACCATACAGAGGACACCACACACACTTATGCATAGAGGTACGTTCCACTAAACCATCTAGTATCTTTGTGTTGGAATGAACCAGGGAACCCAAAGAAACCCCTCATGTATTGTACAAGCGAAGGACATAGAACAAGCTATATAGACAATAAGGCAAAGGACTTGAAATACAGCAGCAAACTTCCCTCTTAACCACCATGGCAAATATGCTCAGGTTGAACATAATCATAAATAAGAAACGTTTTTCTTTTTTTTCTTCTATTTGTGGCAGAAAAACAGAAATTGTGTGATTTACACCAAAGTTCCCGTACTTGTTTTTGACCAGTATGTCCGATAAAATCAAAAACAAAGTCTGACACAATGCCTGGCTAAAATATTTCCACAAAGCAGCCAAGTGCTAGACAAAAATTTGTCCAGCACACTTAAATCATGACTTGCGTAGTTTGTGTGCATATGTGTGTGTGTCTGTGTGGTGCTAAAACATGACAACCAGGTTGACATCTGAAGCTGCAGAGAAACATAGAACAATTTTACAGCAAGAAAACTGAGTTAATAGTAATAGTTAAACCTTTTTTTAAAATCATGTGAAATTATATATTACAATCGGCTTTAGTTTCTTGATAAAATTAAAACCTATGTGGCAAACTTTTAACTTTTGCTGTGAACACATACACATTAATTCATAAATATAAACTTTAATTTTACCTGTTTTGCTACTATTATAATATTTTTTAATATAATAGACCTAATATCCAAAACGTCACTGCACAAAATAAAGCACCAGAATGAGACCGGCACGTTTTTTTCCCAGTATGTCCGGTAAACTTTATCGTTTCCAGAGACGTTGGCTGGCACTAAAATTTCAAAGCGGAAACTCTGCTCCACACATACACAGTATGAAGTCCAAGTTAAGAAACCATTTTCTAGGAAACTTTCCAACGCTGCTATTTAGAAACAATTTGCTTTTTAAAGGCCTGAGAGAGTAATATAATGGAGCAGCTGTTTGCCAAAAAGAAAATGCAAAAAAAGAAAATTCCCTTGTTATACTGTTAATTTGGACATGCAGTTTACAAAATGTTAATCTGGAGACTATTGTTTTCCTCATTTGTTAGCTCCATCAGCTCCAGAGAACTTTGTGTTTTGGAAGATTGGAAATCTCTGGAGTTAGTTGACCATTGTGTACAATAAGATTATGGCCAGACTGTTTCTTTACGACTTTAAGAATTCAATGCAAGATGGATTTGATGAAGATGAAGTCATTGCTGTAAACACACACTTCCAGATCAAGCCGCTCTCCAATCATTCTTTAAAGTTTACCTTGTGCTAATAGGAGAAAGAGAAAGAGACAGAAAAAGAGAGGGAGAGAAAGAAAGTGATGGAGAAAATGAGTGATGTGGAAAAGAAAATAGAAAGCAATAGCGATGAAAAAAGGAGATAGAAATGTAGTGAAATGTGTCAAAAAATGGAGAGAAAAAGAGAAGCAGACTGATTCATGTGAAAGAGAAAAGGGCAATAAAGTGAGTGAGGTGAAAAGGAAAAGAAAGAAAAAGGGGGGAAAGAGAGATAAATAAAGTGATGTCCTTCACGTCCTGAGACAGAAAAAAAAAGGAAAGATCTCTGATTGGTTTCTGAAATGTGATACACTAATACTCCCTGATTTTTTTAATTTGAATTAAAAAATGTAAGGAAGTAGGTCACTTACAAAGTCCCTCACACACACTTTTCAAGGCTCTTACCCACAATAAATATAGGCCACATTCCTGCTGCTTGATTAACTGAAAACAACAGAGCCATCAGATTCCTTTTTCTACTTCTACTTCTTCTCCTCCTCCTCTTTATCATGCACTCAATCTCTATCCGTTCTCTTTTCTTGCTTTTTTATTCTATTAAGATGGTTCTGTGCTTTCTTTGTTCTATCTTCCCTTTCTCTACCTGCTATCACTCTCCAATCTTGCTGCAGAGAGAATAAAGGTGACATCATCTCTCTGCTATGTGTTGCCTCCTTCACTGGCTTTAAAAAGGAAATAAAAAGACAGAGGTGTGGAGACTGTGGACGGAATGGCAGAACAAGGCTGAGGGAAAAATAACCAGGTCAGGGTCAAGGCAAAGTCAGAGGTCAAACCTTAATGTTTTACCACCTGTGGAACTGCTAATGCTAATCACAGACACAGTATGGTAATGGTGACTACTACAATAAATTCCAGACCGGAGATAAATCAGATTATACCGTATGTCCTTAAGTATCATTTGTTAGTAGAGCAAGACTATGCAGAAAAGGTTATCTGGCTAAATAATATTTGAAAAAGTTGCAGCCAATTTAACTAATCTGTATCTAGACCTTTGCTAACAATGGTCCTGAAATTGAGGTACACAAGCTATAAATATGAGATAAGTTGAACATCAGTAAAAAAACATGTAAAAGAGGTCAGGGAAACACTTTTACAGCAGAGGGGTTGGTTAATCTTTACTGAAAAGAAACAGTTAATGACTGCGCTCCAAAGGAAGCCTTTTTAAACTGTAAACTGGAAGGGAGGACAGTGAGAAAATTAATGAGAGTTCAGCAGGCTTGCTTTGTCGCTTCAGGGCTGGAAGTTTCGAGGAGCATTCTCCCAGCATCCTTCCCTGCAACTCGTCAAGCACATCAGTAACCACAACAACTTCCTGTTGCTGTTCCCCAGCTTCCTGTCTGCATAGGATCACTCTGCACTAGCCCTGTCAGAGGAGCAGGCCAAGGCTTAAAAAAAATAAAAAAATAAAAAATAAAAAAAAAACCTCTTGCTTGTGCAACTACACACACACACACACACACACACACACACACACAATTATAAGCACAAAATTATGTAAATTTACCAGATGAAAGAAAATTCTATATGTCTCTGTAGATGTTACTGCTAATTTACTATCCAAAATGCAGAAGTTTGTGTTTCTGTTTAACACATACAAAGTGCACACATAGAACAGGACAATGAACATACATAAGTCTTAACTCCCCAACACACACACACACACACACACACACACACACACACACACACACACACACACACACACACACACTTTTATTCTTCTAACTCTATACTCCATTCTATTCCTAATTTCTGTAACTTCTCTCTAAGCGAGTACAGTGCTTATGGGCCAAAAGACAATCTTCACCCATTTCTCTCTTCCACTGGAGAGTTCAAGGTGCAGCTCACCTCAGTCTACTCAACCACAAGTATGTTTGGGTGTTCACACCGTCTGTTTGCGTCATACACTGCTTAAAGAAATTCTTAGCCAGCAGGTTTTCGCTCCCCATTGCCCTTGCTCTCTGTTTCTCTCACACACATATGCATGCACACACACACACACACACACACACACACACACACACACACAGCAGTAATGATAAAAACAGGGTGCTCTTCTCGAACACACCCAAACAATTAAACCTAGTTGTTCTGCTAGTCATAATCTTCACCTAACACAATAAACAGTTATGATTACTATACCAGTGCGATCATGAGAATTCAGAGAATTATAAGACCACTTCAGCTGCTTTGTGAGAAACTGCATGGTATTCTTCTTCTGGCAACAAGCAGTGTAAACCTTTCAAATGTTTAACACACTACCAGACAGTTTGAGACTACGTCCAAACTTTAATGCCTTCCAGTGAGGTGATGTCATCCTCAAAATTGGATCCCTTAGGACTGCATTAGTGTTGAACTTTGCAGTATATAGAGTACCTTATGATAGTGATAGTAGCTAAAAGATAACCCCTAGTGTAATGCTAGTCAGCTACCAATCTCCAGATGCCTTACTTTCATGCATATGTCCTTGTATATGAATGTTTTTGCTTTTCACTTAAGTAATGTGTAGGTATGTTTTGCTCACAACTTTGATTAGCAAACAGATTTTGGTTGCTAGGTTTCCTGTATATGTCGCACAATGAATGGAAACATTTGTAAATTACGTACGTTATACTTGCGATTGTGTGTATGCTAAACCTGACTGCAACTGTGTCAGAAGTCATGGGTCAGTGAATCCTTTCAGTCAAGGCCAAGATTCAATCCGTATTTCAGCAACTCGGTGCTTAACTCAGCACATGTTTTGGTCATGACTGAGATACTACTCTCTACTACTACTACTACTCTCTCATTCAGTGGATCGGTTAAATCAGTGTGTTCGCAGACTAGGGGATCATGGTGAAGATTTTCTGCCTTTCAATGCAGGTAATAGCATAGTTAGGGTTCGAGCATTCAAAGTTAATATTCATTTAGTATTTCTTATACAATTTTTATTAAAGATAAATACACAATACACAGTAAATACACAATATACAGTAGAGGATTATTATTTCTGGACATAATTACTCATTTTAAACTTGTAGTTTTCTTATTCTATTGGTAGATTTTAGTAGAATGTATCTTATTTTTTTTTAGAAATATATAAAAGGAAAGAAAATCTCTCAATAGAACAATTACAATTTGTTCAAATGGCCTGAAATTCTAACAGTTTTTACAATCTTACATTTGTTTTTTTTGTAATCATACTATAAGAAATACCACCCAAAGCTGAAAATTCAAGATATTTCCACTTACGAAGATGACATTATTTTGCAATGTGAAAATGATTTTGCAATCAGACAAACTCTAATGCTGGACCTTATATAAAAACAAACTGTTTGCATTTTATAACATTTAATACAGCTCATTTATTTTATTTTTAAAATAGGCAATTACTCTAGCAATTAAAGTGGGCGTTCCTCTTATATTAGAAAGAAATCTCTGTAACAGAAACAGTAAATGTGCAAACAGTGTCTGTGATGCAGACAAACCAAAAATTCTAATGAAAGTCATGATGCAAACCTCAACCCAAATGGTTAAAACGGCAATGAAGCAGGATCCCCGAGGCTACTATTACTACAGGTACACAGACAGCGGGTTTGTTTTCACTTACCTTTAGTCATCGGCCAAACAAAAGCCTAGTTATTCAGGGTGCTAATACATACTAGTGATTCATGTTTTGTTTTGTTTTTTTCCACAATACTTTGAGCATGTCCTAGTCTTTGCCTTTAAGTGTGTATGTGTGTAGGAGACAGAGAGACTACTGTGAATGATGACTCAGATTGGGACCAATATATCCAAGCTGAAAGTGAAGGCCAAGTCAAGGCATTTTATTTCTTATCTGGGTCATAATGACACTACGTTAAACAGAAAAAAAAAGAAGAATTCAATTTCACGACCCAGGAATTTTGGCTAAGCGACACAGTATCAAATCAAGTTGTACCAATCACAATCAGCAGCCCGAATTTCAGCAGCACACACACACACACACACACACACACACACAAAATTAGCCAGGCACCAACAAAATCTAGAGAAAGTACACAGCCATAAAAGGTACTGGAAGAGAATATGACCTAACCTTGCCTTACAACAGGGAGGATTCATTATACACATACAGAGAAGAAACTAATCTCTGAAAATGTGTAACACTTTGTAATAAATCTTAATCTATATATACACTCGAGCGGAGTGCACTCTTAAATATAAAATATATTAAGGCCATTTCACAGGAACGATGGCTAGGCAACCATTAGAAATGTTATAACAAACTGTTCTCGGAGCTAAATTGTTATCTAAATACACAAAGAGGTAAAATGATCTGTCCAAAACATGCCAGGAAAGAATGAGCATGACTTTTTAAACAGCCAGAGCCAAAAGTATGCATTTGCACTGACAAATGTAAGGCATATGGGGCATATCAAAAGCACGTACGCGCACACAAAATGGCATACGTTCATGCTACGTAAATGTTCGAGGTACCGAAGAAACAGAAAGACTCCTATTTGGCCTCATTTTTTGCATCTGATCTTTCACAATCGCAGACAAAAACAGATCTAGTGCCATAAAGACACATCTCTGAAATCTCAGGCAACATGTTACACAAAAGTCCATTGGGTATGGGTACCATTCTGCAATACACATGCACACACATGCACATGTCTAATTCCTGTAAAGGATTATTGAGCCAAACCTTCATTGTTTTAATCTTTACTCTAAACTTTAGCTTTCGGTGCATATTTTTTGTTATTTTTAATAGATTTATACAAAAGAAGTTTTCCTTTTTTCTTTGCAAAGACACACACCACACACATTTAGTATGTACATAAAACACAAATAATCAAAGCTGTCACCTACCACACGTGGTTTCGTTTTAAGTGGGGCCTGGGTCAGCTCATCACTGGACTTCCTCTGCAGTTGGGGGTCAAGGGTGGAAGTTGCAGGAACAGAGGTGGTACCTTCCACAACAGCTCCATCAGCAGGGGCATCTGAAGATCCTTCGACTGGATTTAATGCTAAGATGTACTGTTCCGTCACATCCTCCAAAGACGGAGTTCCCTCTCTTTGTCTGTGCTTTGAGAATTGTTGGGGTTCTGGGCTCTTTAAAGATCTCTGTTGCTGGTTAGGGGTTGCAATGGGCACAAATGTTGCAGGTTCACTGGCATGGCGTACATGTTTGGGCCTTATTTTATCTACAGGAAGTTTAGGCAGAGTGGACTTGGAAGGATCCAGGTGATCTTCATAGCTTTGCTCCTCCAACTGATCCCCATCATCAGAAGACTGTTGATGTGTGACTCTGTGTGTGCGTTTCTTGTAACCACGACGACTTATGCAAGGAGACAAGACCTGGGCCAGCTTGGGGTCAAAAGGCAACGTTGGCTCCTCGTCACCCACTTTATTAACACCATTGCGGTCAAGTTGGAAGGGCAAGAGTTGTTCTGACTGGGATTGAGACCTCCTGAGGGAGTACAGCTGACGTTGCTCACTGTTCAGCTCCCATAGTTCATCTCTTTGCTCTGACAGAATTGGTTCGCTGCTGGACGGAGGAATAAGCTGCTCCAACTCATTAATAGGTTCATTCGAATATTTTTGAGCTTCAAGGGCTGGAGAAGTTAGTTCGCCCCGTCTGCTGGGGTCACTGAAGCTCTTCTTCTTAACAGCTTTTCCGTTTGCCTTTTCATCAATCAGCTTGTCCATCGCACCAGGTTCCTGCATTATGCTCTGTATCTCTGTGCTGTAATCCCGCAGAGAGTCACTATATACTGACAGGTCACTAGCCGCACTGCCGGTACACTCTGACAGATCCGCAGAAGAATCTGCACTTACACACACCTTTGAGTTTAGAGAGAGTGAGCTAAGTAGATTACTGTCCATAGAAAAGCTGTTACTGCTGTCTTCTGCCAACGAGCGATTTCGATGTGGCATGGGGTCACTAAGAGAGCGGTAAGCAGACTCGCCATTTGACTCACCATTACTGCCATTGCTGGATTCTGAGCCATTGTTGCCAGCTGAAGAGAATTTTCTCCGTCTTCGAAGCGCACTGGGGGTAGCCGGGGCCTCTAAAGAAGACTGGTTCAAATTTCTACTGATGTTTACATCTCCTCCTATTGCTACTGTCTCATATTCTGTCCTCGCAGATGAGGCAGGAGTGGAAAGAGACTTTTCTGGAGTCATAATGGGCGAGTGTTCCTCATACAGTCCAGACTGAGTCCAAACAGTGAGCGTCTGGCCTAGCAGGTCTGTGCCAGAGGACAGCCCTCTATATGAGACAGCCTCCGGCTCTGTGACAATTCCTTCATCTGTCAGACTTGATTCATGTCCTGAAAGTTCATCCAACGACTTATCACCAAACATGTTCTCCTCTGAAATTCCTCTTGGTAAACTTCCACTTTCTCCATCAGCCTCTTTTTTGTTTACTGTATCAACAGTCTGTCCTTCTACCCTCTCCACTTGCTCTGTCTTATTCACTTCTTTATTAGCTTCCACCGTTTCCAAATTCCCGTTTCTTTTAAACCCTACAATAGCATCATCATCATCATCATCATCCTTGTTAGCACTCATTTGACAAATATCCCTTATTACCTGTCTTGCTTCTTGAACATAGAGATCTTGTAGAGAGGTTGGCATTGGCTCTTCGTAGTCATAACAACCACTGCAATCATCACTCTCCACATCTCGGTCAGAGACAATTATTCGATCTCCATCACTTTCACAATCCAATCTTTGCTCAGAGGAAGATCTCATCGCTGACCCGAATGGTTTCTCTGAATAAGTGAAAGATTTGGTCCTCCTCAAAGTAGCAGTGAGGTCTTTCAGAGAGGGCCTTCGAGAATTCAAACCTGTGGGTCTTAAACCCATTCTATACATATTTAATGTGCTTTTTACACCTTGAATGTTGGAGTTTGAACTTTCCCCACCATCATGATCTCTCCTCTTCATCCTTAGCTCTGATAAATCAGTTTTCACGTAACTCAGCAGTGACAGAGTTTCCGTAGCAATATCAGGATTTGACATGGATATTCTATCTTTATCTTTTTCATGACCGACAAAACGGCGACCAAATCTGTTTTCTGCAGCAGTAGAAGTAGCATCTCCTTGATTCAAGCTAGGCACCAGCCGGGGACGAACACGGACTGGGGCACGGGAAAAATTGTCTCCATGCCCAAAACTAGGTGAACGATACATCGTAGCATTGCCATGATATGTTTTGCTTAGAACAGAAGATGAGGCTCGGCTGGACGTTGAACTCACAGGGTCTTCAGCCTTCAGAGTCTCTGTGCTGGAATATCTGCTGCTACAGCGTGACCCCAAGGGGGTGGAGAGAAATGAAGGAATGTTTACCTTTGACACACGTGATACAAATGGGACGTTGCTTGTGCCAACTTGTCCCTCAGAATCTTTACACAGCCGCCTGTAACTCTCCTGAACCACGGAACCTCGAGCTGAGTGGCCTTTCTCCCACATTTGCCCATTAAAGGAGGATTTAGGCCTCAAGCTGTCAAGCCTACGTCCCTCCATTTGGGAATCACATGAACGCTGATGGCGCTCCAGATGCTCCATCATCACGTGCTGCTCATCACTGTCATCAGACTCCTCATTCTCTCTACTGCAGTTGCTTTTCTTCTTTTTCCTCAAAGAACGACGTCGGACTTGATGAGCTAATCCCGCTGGGCTGTCTTCCTCACTACCGGAAGACCTATGCAAGAGTCTAACCCAGGCGTCATTCTTGTTTTTTGAATTTTGTGTGCCAATTCCTTCACTGCTGTAAACAAACGCGAGTGTATCTCTACCCGTGTGCCCTCCAGATTCGTCCTCCTCTTCTCCAAAGCTAAATCTCTTATGATAGCTGGCCGGTTCCACGGAGGAGCCCGTCTGTGGTTTTGAGGAACTATGCAAGGAATGCAAACTATCTGATGGCTGTGGCTGCTTCGCCCTCTGTCTCTGCTCCTGCAGCTGCTCACGGTAAGCACAAGAATGGGACTTCAGAGGTAGGGCAACAGAACTACTGCGAGGTGGAGGGGTGGGAGGAGTGGGTCGCAGGTCACTATCTGTAAAATCTTTTCCGCTAATCTTCGGAATCTCAACTTTACTTATATCCGATGACAGTTTTCTCGTCACAGAGCTAAGATCACCATCCTGCTTTTCAGTGCTGAAAGCAGAGTCCACACCCTGCTTTATGTTAGCATGATGATCTGAGCTGTTTATATCCTTCCAGTGTCCTCTTGAGTGCAGTGGTGACTGACTGTCGCTTTTGTCAGAGGACGTATTGCCGTCTTTTGTGCTGTACAAATGGTGAAGGTGATAGTCATCAGACTTCAAGTCCTCTCCATCCGACATTGACTTCTTTCCTCGACCATCACCGAAAAGCTCTCTAATTTTCGTAACGCTCGGCCAGGTCGAATCAACATGAATAGTTTTGCCTTGCGAGGAGCGATGGCGGCGGTGAGACTTGAACAATGAAATCCCTAGGACACAAACATCATCTTCTATATTTAAAGTGTTCCCACTAAAGCTGTCAGAGCCATCACTGGTTTCAGAATAATCACTCTTACCTGCCCTTGTGGCACCTTCTGTCTTTCGAACCTTCCTTTTATGACGTCGATCCGAATCCGAGCCGGAGCCGGATTCTTGACACTTGCGATCTGATAGTTTGTCTCTCAGGGTTCCTTCGCTCAGATCGGGGCTATATCCTGAAACGTCCTGGGAAGATGATCCATCTGAAGATCTAATCCTGTGTGAAGTTGCAGACTGAAGGGCTGAAGTGCTGCCTGAATTTGTGCTCGTTCCAAACTTTTCTGAGAGCTGCCGAACTGAGGGTGAAATGGAATGAGTGGAGCCCTTCCTCGGCTCTGCCCTCGAGAGGTTGGCTGCTGAGATTTTGGAAACTTTCCTAGCCACAGCAGCACTGCGCATATCCGAGGGCTGTGCAGCCGGAGGGGGAAGGGCTCCTCCAGTGTCCAAATCCTCCGAGCCGTGGCGCTGATCCTCGGCTCCTGAACCGCTTTTATCGGCCTTCCAGTTGTGCAGCTTCTTGAAGGAGACACTCCGGTAAACCGCACTTTTGCTTTGCGCCCCCTTTTCGGCCATTGCGTCAAAATTCCGTGTTTCTTTTTTTTTTTTTGGTTTGTTTGTTTGTTTGATTAGTTTGTTTGATCGATAAATCCACAGAAGGTTTTTTTTTCCCGCGTGTTTGCTTTTACAACCTGTAAACTAACACCGCGTCCCCATTGCCCCGGCTCTGTGTTTTTTTAAACAACAAAACTTTACAAAACTTACGGAACTTTACAAAACTTTGCGTCTTAGGGAAATTGGCGCAAACGCGAGTTCCCCAACCTGGTTTTCCTTCCGCTTGATTTCCATCCATTAAGGAGGAAAAGAGTCTCAAAGTCTGGACACTGAGCTTTCAGCTTGTTGAACTCGGCGCAAAGTTGCCCCAAAGTAAATCCCATTTCGGATGCTGAGAGCGTCTATGCGGGAACGCATCTTCCTTTCCGACGCCGGTGTGTCCACCGTCATTCAGACATCATTAAGGTTGACTTATGTGCTGTGTTGTGTGTGTGTGTGTGTGTGTTTTGAATGCCTAAATGGCTGGTGGGAGTGAGTGAGGGAGGGCGGGACTGAGTATGGGGAAGGGGGAGAGTAAGATCCCCTGGGGTAATGGGGGGAAGAAGGACTGCGCTTCCTCTCTGATGGGAAAATACACACACACACACACACACACACACACACACACACACACACACACATATACAATCATGCCACTAAATAAACATTAAGAGGGTATTACTTACATCCTGGACGCAGACTAAGTGCTACTGTATGATAATAAATAATAAAATCTGATTCTATTGATTCCCAAAAAAGTTCATGTTCACACTGCATTTTTCCCCCTTCCACACAAGTCACTGAATTTGAGTTCATTGCCCTCCTGTGTTCTTTTCATTAGCATTCTTTTCATTTCTCATATTCCTATCTCCAAAGTCCTCGCTGTTCTCCTCGCCGTATCTACATGGGCTTCCTCTGGCATCTCTGGTTTCCTCCAGCCTCTCAAAATAACGTGATGAACTAGCATTCCATCTACATCCTGACCAGGATAACGCAACGACTGGAGATGAGACAAATGATGAAGACGACTGTAACATTTCAAGCACTGGCCTGCTGCAACTATTACATTCTGCAGTCTGACCTCATAACCTAAACCTCCCTGGACAGATTTATTTTTTCTGCTCAGTTACATTGTGCAATGAGATTTTGCATTTCCTTTTATTCATCGCCAATACCATATTGTACAGATATACATACTGGTCAGAAATTATTCAGTAATATGAAGATGCATGGTATATGTTTCAATTTGATATATGAAAGCTGTTGTGCAATAATCTATAAACAAAAAAATAATGATGTGTAGCAGACTGTATAAATATAGTGTAAGTATTTAAAG
The DNA here is from genome assembly GCA_024362625.1 of Silurus asotus. Classification (NCBI taxonomy): domain Eukaryota; kingdom Metazoa; phylum Chordata; class Actinopteri; order Siluriformes; family Siluridae; genus Silurus; species Silurus asotus. Next base: position 2,609,865 of record MU533908.1, read on the forward strand.
TCATCTGTAACATAATAATCTGATATGGACTTGTGTTAATACTGTTAAAAGTTAGTGGCAGGCACAGTTTATGAGAATGACTGAAAGCATGCTTGACTCCAGACTAAAAAACACCCTTGTTCCTTGTTTCTTTATTTCATTCCCCAGTGTTGTCTAAATCATAGGAGTGTACAGTTATGATAAATTCTCAGTAAATTCTTTATCACTTTATTTAAGTAAAGAGGTGGAGCATCACTGACTAGCTCACTGATATGGTCTGGAAATAAAATAGACTTTTCAGCAGGGTAATTTATATAACTGTCATTTAATCCACTTCTTAATACAGTTCATGCATGTTTTTATGTGCATGTTGTTTTTGTAGAGGTGTGTTTTTCTTTAGCTTGATACAATTATTGATTCATTTATTTTTCACTAAAAGCTTTATCCTGTTGTAGGTTAAGAGCAAAAAAATAAATACTCAGTCAAGAATATAACCTAGATGGGATGCAAGTCCATCTATGCAGAGTTCCACTCCATCCTATTCATACTTTGCATATCTATCTACTAGCATGCGTTTGTTTTTTGAAGGAGGTGGAAGAAAACTGCAAACACCCTGGAGACCCAGTGTTTTGAGATGCCACCAAGTCGGTTTTTAATTATGCAAATTTATTGTATGTGTTTATTCATTGTATTTGTACATATAACAATATACCTGAAGACACAGACCACGGAAAGACATACATACAACTTCTAGTGGATTGATTGATTTCTAATACTGTAAATTAGTGCAAGGTTTAGATAAACCTTTTTTTAGACGTAAGAAAAGCACACAAAAGCACATGACAAGCAAAATACTAAATGATAACAATATCCAGTCAAGTAGTATTACAATAATGTCGATTTCTTTTTTAAGATAAATTCACATTTAACAGTTAAAGGCACAACACACATGTACAGGTTTTACAACCTCACAAAGCTGCAAGATGCCTCACAGCTTTACAAATTATTCTCACATTCTTACAGGCCGAAAAAAATAAAAGTTAATAATATTTAAGAATTTACACTACAATTGTCTTTTAAACATCCACACACATTTCCGTTTATAGGTTTGTTGGTGTAGTCCTAAGAGTGAGATGCATTACGACATGCTCAAATCAAGAGTGCAATTTATTATGCCTTCATATAATTATTTAGAGATTTATACAGTGTGTATCATGCCTACTTGTTTATAGATTCAGTCATGGTTACTCGTTATATAAATACTGTGTGTAAAATAATTTTCAGAACATAAACACTTTCCCTAGCAGGTTAGTGCAGTTTACAGAAAGAGCAGACACACTGAAAGCCAGCTCTTCTTAGTAAATCACTCCACCTAGTGGCTGCAGCTGTGAAGTCTTACAGGGTGTCCTTCACCTTGTTTTTACATTTACACTAGCAGAGGGATTACACAGCAGTCAGCTGCACCACCACTGCATGCAGTGTAATGTATTTACCTCACTATTACTGACCTTAATGTATCGGACTTGTTTATCCGGCAAATCCTACAAAAAAGCTTATTTGGATTAAGATCCTGTGAGTTGCAGTTTAGCAGGGCGTATACTGTGTTGAAAAAGGCCACAGGAATACCATTGTAAATATTTAAATAGGTGGTATGTGTAAGATAAAAGTAAGAACTACTTAAATGCAAGAAGCCAAGGTTTTGCAGAAGAACATTGCCCAGAGCACCAAACTGCCTCCACTAGCATGACCCTCTTTCTTTCCTGATGGCATCTTTCCATAGGTAAGCAATGTTAACGACACTGAGATTCATCAGATGACCCAACCTTCTTCCATTGCCCATTCGAGATAATCTCTGTCAATCATGTCACTTGTCAGATTTAATGTAATAGCTGAGGTGTAAATCATTCAAACAAATAAAATTAAACACAGTGTACGCATGTCGAAGAATAAAGAAAAACAGTACTGCATTAAAGGATGTTATGTGGAAGAAAGAGTACTGAGATGAGCACAGAGCTCATATAATTATTGAATTAACTAACTTTAGACCTGGGTATTAAGTTTTTGGGGGTCCTATGGTAAAAGATAGGGTATTTTTTCATGACTTTACCACTGTCTTTTTTATCGTCATACTAAATATAAATATATATAATCTGCTTTTTAGTGCTCTGTACAACCTGCCTGCCTTTCAGACCTAACAGATAATCATATATACACACACACACACACATAAATATATATATTTTGTGTCACAACAATAAATGTGTATATGTGTATGTATATACAGTGTGTGTGTGTGTGTGTGTGACAACTAAAAAAAATTATTAATACTTTCACATTTTATAAATAAAATTGCCCAGTTTCTCTTCCACCTCGGAAGCCAATGAAGGACTTTCTCCAGTTTCACAGAAAATATTTGTGTACTATACACATTAGATGATGATAATAGATTTAAAAAAAAAAATTTTTTTTGAAAAAATATTATAGATCATATAATTCCTTATATTCTGTAATATTCTATTCTAATATTCTATTCTGTAAAAAATATTATATTTTGTAATGGTAAAAGAAAAAACTGTGTGTGTAATTCACAATTCGTGAAACCTGTGATTAACTGAAATTGGGATTATGTGTTGATTTTGGAAAAAAAAAATGATTATGGTTAATTTAACATTAAATAGTTTTATGCCACATCAGCACATAAATGTAAAAATGATTTAATAAGGTAATATTAATGAATTAATACTACACTTCAGGCAAACTAAAAATCTTATAAAAAAAATAAAAAAAAGTATTTTTTCTTAAATATTTCATTTCTATATTTTATTAATAGTGGGTGTTTTTTTTTTTTTTTTTTTTACTTTTCTATATGATAAAATTTACGATTTGCATAATTCATAAATGGTTTTAACATTGGAAAGTTTTGCAACTCTTCTTGCTCAGGTCTTCAACCTTGGTAGAAGCATTCTGTCATATTTCATAACCTTCATGTTTTTTTGTTTAGTAAGCTTTGTGGGGTTCTTTCTTCTTGCTTGCTGTTGTCTCTTAATGTAGTGATCCTGAGCAGCAGGGAGCGGGTGCCACGTCGAAATTTGGGTTTTGTGAAGTAGAACAGGATGGGATCGAGCACGCTGTTCATGCTTGCAAAGGGCCTCGTACTCTTATACACCACCGATAAAAAGTTCCTGAGATGGCATGGAGCATCAGGCAAGGTTCTCACTATAAGGTACAAGGTTTTGGTCACGTGGAACGGCAGAAAGCTGACGGCAAACACCAGAACCACAATGGCGATCATCCTCACAGCTCTGCATTTCTTCTCCTTGGCGGCCGCACCACTGGCATCATCTGGTTGGAACAGAACCCGTGCCATCTTGCAATACAACACCACAATGACCATAAAGGGCAACAGGAAACCCAGGCATGTAAGAGTCATGCCATACGGGTAGTACTGCCTTGAGCGCTCAGGCACACTCAAATCGTAGCACACGGTACGGTTTCTTTGGATGCCTGTTGCTGCAAATACAAACGTAGGTGCACACAGAAATGTTACAATGATCCAAACACTGGCACACACAGCCCAGGCTAGCTTTCGTCCTGCTCTTCTAAGCCACGGGGATAATGGATGGCAGATGCCGAGGTAGCGCTGAACGCTGATGCAGGTAAGGAAAAGGATGCTGCCGTGCAGGTTGCTGTAGAACTGGAAGCGTATCCATCGGCACGTCAACTCGCCGAAGGGCCAGTAATCTCGACTGCCGTAGTTGTAGATGAGTAAAGGGAGAGAGCAAACATACAGTATGTCGGCCACCGCAAGGTTCAGTGTGTAGATGTTGGTCCGAGTCAGGGCTCGTCTGGTTGCCCACAGCTGCAGGATGACAGCAAAATTGAGCGGCAAGCCGAGGACGAAGACCACACTGTAGACCACAGGGAGGAGGATACGCTTAAAATCCTCGTTGTAGGTGCAGGACGGAAGAACTGCAGATGAAGAGGACGCATTCTCCATACGAGCAACGATCGATTTACATTCTGAAATAGAGAAGAATGAGAGGGAGAATTAAAGCACAGAATAGAAGTGAAGTATTCAATTGATATCAACAACTGATATCAACTGGACAAAAGTACTGTACTTGGACTTTAATGGAGCATATAAATAAAAAAGATATATTTAAAAAATGTTTCATTTCACTCTCATTTTATTTCATTCTGAGTTGCGATTGTTACAAATAAGTAGCTTATGTAATTTTCGACATAATTTGTATTTTATTTCCACTTTTAAAAAATATATTAGGGCTGTCAAAATGAATGTGTTAATAACGCAAATTAATTTTAATGTCACTAGTTTTATTAACACGTGAAAGCGCATGTCTGATTGACCATTTTTATCTAAAAAATAAAGATAAATAAATCTAAAAGAGGCTAAATTAAAACCGTCAATGCAACACATTTATTCAAGACATCCTTTCTTATCAAAATAAAAATTAACTCCAGAGAAAAATCTTTTTTAATCACTAATCATTTGTTTTTCTGATGCACAGTAAAACTGGCCCAGCATTTCTGGAGAAATAAAGGAAGACCTACTTGCCCTGTTATGATGTGTTGTTTATTTTTTTTTCTTATTATCATAATTCAGGCATAACTTTCCTTAGATGAACAAATCACCTTTTATCTTAAGATTAAATATTTATCTATGGTATGCAGAAATAATAGAAATCATATACAATGCCTAATATACTCTGGCATGTTAGTCTCTCTACCACCGAGCAGAAAATCCAAAGGGAAGGAAGATCAAACTATTGGAATGTTTTCTCCTTCCACTACATGGGAAATACTGTATTTGAAAGAGAACTTTATGATTCATGTCACAAGACTTCAATATTAATATTCTCAAACTATAAAAGAGCTCATAAAATAAAAGAAACTGGTCCAAATCATTTTTAATGCAATCTTGGGATCTGGATGTGATTTAGGCAGGAAGTTAGTATGTAATGCTATTTGGCATTCACACCAAGGGCTTTGGCATCAATCACACTAATCAGGTTTAGAAGCAGCCAAACTAATCCTGTTCAAGTGTTAGTTAGTATCAGGCACCAAAACATGAATAAGTGTGTTTGCATTTTGACATGTACAATACACATCTGCTAACACATACTAAACCCAACACGCATGTCTGTACCATGAATATGTGTTCAATTATAACTTTATGTATAAACAAAAACAAGACTCAACGATTCTTGCTTTTTTAACATTAAGCTGGATGTTCCCTAGAGAAGAGAAAAGAAATTAAAGGGCCCAGCAGTGGCAGCCTGGGTTGTGCTGGGATTTGAACCCATGTACATCTAAACATATGTCTTAAACCAGTGAGGTACATCTGTGCATAAATTTGACACAATACATCACAGGGCACCATGTTTATTCTGAATACATCCATACTAACAGCAGTATCAAACAGCCATTCAACCATATAAGTTGGGTTTTTTAGAAAATAATGAACACAGAAAGCACAGAGATTTCACACAGACATCAAACCGGAGCTTGAATCTGAGGCAGCAATGCAACCCACTGCACCACTGGGACACCTAAAATGCAGTCAGAAAAGCATGAATACTATAAATATTGTATAACAGGTATAAAGCAAGTCAAGTCAAGTTTCTTTCTATAGCGCTTTTCACAACGGACCTTGTCTCAAAGCAGCTTTACAGAATTTGAACGTGAACGATGTGTATTTATCAATGCAAATTTTATTTATTTCTTTTTTGTCGGAGGTGACCGTCGTAACTCCGAAATGTCGTAAGTCGAGTGGTCGTAGGTCGGGGTCTGACTGTATAGTGTGAACTATGTATGTACAAAGTAATTTAAATAATATTAATAGTATATAGCAAACATAATGGGAATGGTGTAACTAGAGTACAGCAATGTCTTTGATGAAGTTTGATCATTAAATGTACAGCAAAAAACACATTTCAATAAGTTTTTGCGCAACATGTACATTTAAATAAATAAATCTTTATTTAAAAAAAATATGTAGAAATCCAAATTAACATTCCTTTACTGTCTGAGTAGGAATTGTCACTAAGGAATGAGAAAAAACAAAGAGGTGTGTGTGATCTGTGTGTGTGTGTGTGTGTGTGCGTGCGTAAGGAAATCTGTAAAGTGTGCCAGGAAGCTTCAGCAGTCTCAATTGTTTCCTGTGAGTATGATTACACTTAACGATGGAGACTAAATATGTTCCAAACAGGATGCCAAACTTTCCAACTATAAAATGAGAAGAAGAATAGATCACAGTAGTGCAAAAGATGTTATATAAATACTGAGTACTAGTGTATATTTTATAGTAAAATCGACATTCTATTATATTTCACTGTTTTGACTAAATGACAATTATGTATGAAAATATCTTTGAATGAATGTATACTCAAATATACTTCCAGATTCAGATTTCTAATGTTTTATATTTCTTTTTTCTTGCACATGCTTTTGTAACTTGCATCTGCACTATAGTTATTTAGTATTTTTTTTCCCTTATGCTCCTATAATTTATCATAGGCTGCTGGGAGGATTTATAGACAGAGAATTTCATTGCAAGGTGTAACAGAGGTGTTTACTGTACATATGACAATAAACTCATTTTGGAGCACCAAACACACACATTTACACTTTCTTTTTCCTTGGATCCTGGAAATGAGGTTAAATCCTGAGGGTCAATTCATGTAGCATATAATGATATTTGGTTAAATTAAAAGTAGAGTCAGATTTGATTGATTTTACACTGGAAAGGGAATTTCCATCACTATTGACAACTCATAGGAGGGACATTTTGTTGTATTTCATGTGTTTTAGGTCAAACCCAATTCAGCTTTAAATCAGAATATTGATAATGGCATTGTGTTACATATGTGCAGTAATTGTATTGATAGTAGTAAAAATAATGTAACATTACAGAGAGAAACTGTAAAAATGTGATAGTTAATTATAGTAGAAATATTGTAGGAAGACTACAGTTGTGTATGGTATAGGATAGTAGGGCTGCAACAACTAATCGATAAGATAACGCAACCGCGAAAGTCACGGATGAAGGCGAAAAATCAGCACGGTGAGCAAAAACTGTATAATCTCATCATTGGAAATGGTACAGTTTAATGAAGTGCTATTGTGTAAACTGTTTGTAACTTCAGGACAGTCCCACTGGATCTGTTCTGTCGTGACTCGTGGGCATCAGGTTGCTCAATCAGATCGCTCGCGACATCGTGACGGATTCAATTAAACCGGTGCGAGCAAACACTAAATCTAAAAGGAGCAACTAACAGCAGCAGTAAATCATGACATTTTTACTCACTTTTGCAGTTTTCAGCGAATGATTATGCATTTGTACACCAATGCATATTTTTTCCTTTTTTTATTCAAGCTTGCTGTTTTATTCAAGTTAGCTCGCTGCATTTCTTCGTCCGTTCTCTTTTTATCGCATTTGTCTACTACATCAGTAACTTATCTGTTTTCAAACATGATTTAATGCGGTTTTACTACTTTCAAATGCTTGTTTTTAAAGTTTGAATATTTAATTTATGCTTATATGTTACTTACATATTAAATAAATGATATATTTAAGATGCTTATATCTTCACTTATATAACCCAGCCATTAGGCAGGCACAAGCCAGTGCACTCTTAGTGCCGGTCCCAAGCCCGTGTAGATTGGGAGGGTTGCGTTAGGAAGGGCATCCAGCATTAAACATGCGGCAAATCAAATGTGCAGATCATGAACGAGAAATTCATACCGGATGGGTCGAGGCCCGGATTACCAACGACCGCCACAGGTATTATTAGCCAACAGGGTACCGGTGGAAATTGGGCTACTGTTGGCCGAAGGAGGAGAAGGAGAGGAGGAAGACGTCTACAGAGACGGAAGGAAAAGGAGAAGTTGAGGAGAGTGAAGGTTCGGGTTGGTACTTTAAATGTTGGTACTATGACTATAAGAGGAGGAGAGTGAGGACTGAAAGAAGAATAAGATGGTGGAAACTGAAGAAGGAAGACTGTAGTATGAGATTCAGGAAAGAGGCTAGACAAGGGCTTGGTGGTGGTGAAGAGGTGCTGGATGATTGGGCAACTACTGCAGAAGTGATGACTGCAACACTTTCTCCCACCAGCAGGCTGTGCACTAAAACAGTAAGCGGAATGATCCTGGAATCCAGATGAAGTCAACTTTTTCAAAGCTCTTAAGACTAATAAAGTTTATCAAATTAGAGTCGACTTGTTTAAAGTGCTGGAGTGCCTATGAATTGATGCCTACTTGAATTTGTATTCCTGCCTCTTTCAACCTTCTTCTTCTTTCAACTGCTTCCATTAGGGGTCGCCACAGCGGATCATCCGTCTCCATAGTACTCTGCCCTCTACATCTGCCTCTTTTAAACAGACTACATTCATGTCTACCCTCACCACATCCATAAATCTCCTCCTTGGCCTTCCTTTTTTTCTCCTGCCTGGTGGCTCCATCCTCAGCATTCTTCTACAGTATATACCCCATGTCCCTCCTCTGCACATGTCCAAACCGTCTCAATCGTGCCCCATCACCTTGTCTCCAAAATGTCCTACATGCCTCTAATAAACTCATTTCTAATCCTGTCCATCCTCGTCACTCCCAAACAAAGCCTGTAATCCGGAAATCGCTTATGTACCATGTTTTAAGTAATACTAATCCTTAAAATGGCCATTGAGAAATCTAGCAATGTAAAGATAGGCGGCGTCCAAAATAATGGTAGCTATAGAGATGTGTTTATTTGTTGCAGCTTGTAAAGTAAGAATTCTCACACTTCTCTGATGTACAATAAGAAGGACCACAAATGCATACCGTTCCTCTGGCAAGTTTGAATCCTGATGATAGAATTGCCATTTGAAGATCAGAGGGTTGGAATACTCTCTTGTGCCTGTCAGTCACAAAGGCACTAGCCTTTAATGAGTGTTGTTAGCTCATGTATGAAAAATAGGGCAGGCAGAATAGTGCATGCTGCATCGCTACATTACACAACAGTTTAATTATATGATTGTTCAAGCAGTGTTTCACAAGTACTTACATTTCTAAAAACCACACTGCAACATTTCACTTCTACCACTTCCTAGTTCTAAATACATACCAATAAAGTTAGCAACATCCTCAGCAGACAGGGCAAATGAAATATACCTTTTGACTAAATATATGAAAGCCTCTCATATGAAAAGATGAAAAGAAAGAAAGAGTGGCAATTTTAATGTACAAAATCAATAAGTGCTACCTAGCCAACTATTCGACATGCTATAAAGTGAGTGCTGGAATCTATTTTCTTCAAAAACAAAAATGCCTCTTTCTAGATAGTAATTTCTGGTTTATAGAATTGTTTTAGTGAAGCAATCTCACAAATCACCGCTGATTTTCAGAATAAGTAATCACTTTTGCACATGAGATAATGCTTTAATGTTTAGAAAAATCGGATTTGGAACTGTTGCTTTCAGCTTTCTCCTATGTGTTATCAATGACCTGCCTCTCTCCTGATGTAGTTCATGATATGATTACAATACACAATAATGAATGGGGTTTTTAACAAAAAACCTGAAGATTTAATAAACCTTCTGACTAAAGATTTAATACAGTAATTTTTCCATTCCTTTCGCTGGGCGCCATCTTTTGCTGTAATTTGTGGCATTAACAAAAAAAGTTAGTTTCTTTTTAGATGTACAGCCAAATCCACCTACACACACACACACACACACACACACACACATAAAAACTCCACAACTTCACATCTGGCACTGACTATGCACTTTGTCATCACTTTCGTCTTACTTGTTCCTCTTACCAGATGCTTGCTGAACTGTGAAGCAGCAGAGTACAATTTCCCAGCTATTGTCCAATGTTAAGCATGTTTGTGCCCATATTTGTGGATGTTAACACACTTAGACACGTCCCCTCCCTTTAACAGACGTGATGTAAGATCTCCGTAATCATTTATAGCAAAGCGTTTGATTTATCGCTCCAGGATTACAGCTCAGAACAAAAAAAAATTAAAAATAACAAGAATTACAGCTCACAAGTTGGCTATGCAGACGTCTGATGCCCGGAATGTTTGAGAAAAGCTGTGAAGCAAACGGAGCCAGTTCTGAAGCACATATAAATAAAAGAGTTTGTCTGTCCATGGATTAGGTAGTTCCTTTATCTGAAAATATAAACGGGTTAAAAAAGATTGTGGCTACTTGTATTTTTATAGTAATATCAAAAAACTCGGAAGATTCACTGAGAGGTTCTCAAAAGTAAATGAACTAAAGACAGCATGGTTTTACTCTTGAGTTTTCTGGAGTATGCATTAGATAGATGTGCTTTTATAATCTATGAGGATAAAATACATTAATGCACAAGTCTCCTATCTTATTTTATAATATATTTACAAATGACAATGTGAAAATGACGATGATGAAGATAAGGTATCATCAATAGCATAATAAGAATGTCAGGCAAAGTAACACACACAGACACTTCATTCAAAAAGTTACAAGTATGGAATGCTCTAAACATGCTAATGGTGTTACTCCTCATTCAAACAAAAAAAAAAACTACAACAGTTTGGAGTTCTGCTGTACTTCTGAGTCATTTGTACTGTGACTAGCAGTCTATAGTCTATACTACTTTTACTTTCTCCTCCAAAGGTCTTTAACGAGAACAATCTACCTCGGTAGCATCCATTACACCTTTACTGCCAATGACATGCTTCTGATAAATGATGTGCTACTGTAAAAGACTTTCCAATACGCTCATTGTTTCTGATAAACTGCATGGATATACAGTCTGTGCTAGAAAGCAGTCAGGCCCAGCCTGCTTCTTCTTATTCATTCTTTGTATACTTTTTAATTGTGCTACAAAAAGTCTAAAAGTCACTTGAAGTCATTATGAAGAAACTGACGTGAACGGCAAAAGTAAAACATTGATTGATACATTTATTTCCAGTTACACTGCAAAAACAAAATGCAAAGTAAAAAAATCCTAACAGAAAGTCTAATGGTATCCATCAAAATCCCATTACAAACCATTAGATGGTAATCACAACCAAATGGTAGTGAATAACAACCAAACCAATGAAATCATTACTAACATGCTTAATGATGTTCTAATGGTCCAAAAATTGCCAAAGGTATTCTGCTGGTCTTCACTAGATCTCTGGATCCACTAGACATCTCTGGATCCACTAGACATGACACGTCACCAATAGAAGACAACAAATCATCAGTACAAACAAACATTGACAATTTTCATTTCTATTCAAACTCATTCACGTTATAACCATTGAAACTGCTATAAATTCTTTGAGGGTTTCTGATTTTTTCCATCAATACCCTCCTCCTCAGTTTCTGTTGCCATGAAACATCTGAAACAGGAACTAAGAATCAGCTCATTCTAAAATAAAACTCCACACCTGCTTAGAGTCGAGAGAAATATACATATTTTAGTCTTTTTAGTTTCTTTACATAACAGATTTTTCTGATCAGTTCACAGCAATATTTTTCATGATACTTGTAACCAATGTATAAAATGAGCCTATTACACTTTATATTTACTTCTTAAATGCTGTAAATGCTCAGCATCAGAGGTGGCAAAAGTGCAAACATCCTTCACCTCACTATTAGAAGTACAGATAGTCATTTTAAAATACTCTGGTAAAAGTTGATTTACTGATTTAATCAAGTAAAGAAATTTGAGCTCCGAATGTACTTACTGTATTTTTCGGACTATAAGCCGCTACTTTTTTCCCGCGCTTTGAACCCCGCGGCTTAAACAACGAAGCGGCTAATTTATGGATTTTTCCTGCGTGTTTCCCGGTTTCACAAACTTCAAGCCAAAAAACTGAACCCCAGAACATTAGACCAATGAAATTGCCGAACGGGTTTAAGGTGAGCCAATGAAACTCTTTATTAAACCGCGCTCCAACTGAATCGGGCCGCACCACATCATAAATATGGATGAGGTTCCTCTGACGTTTGACCTGCCGCTCACTCGGACTGTCTACAGGAAATGCGAATCATTCGTCACGCTGAAAACAACCGGGCATGGAAAAACGCACTTTATCTGTGTTCTGAGCTGCACGGCATCAGGAGAAAAGCTTCACCGATGGTGATTTTTAAACACACGACGATGCCAAAAGAAAAACTCTGAGAGAAATTGTTGTGACAGGAAGAAGGAAGACAGTGAACAATGACTTTCTTGGAAGGCTACTGTTTGGATACAAGCCGTGTAACAGACACTGTCTTTCATTAAAGCCTGTGTAAAGTTCATTAGTTTCAGTGTAGACACCTGAGGCTTATAGACAGGTGCGGCGTGTTTATGTTCAAAATAAAAATCTTTGTCAAATTGAGTGAGTGAGAACAAAATAAATGTACAGACCGAGAACTAAAACTTTTGTGTGTCTTATAAAAAAAACTGTAGGATTTGGACAATTTTATAAGGATTACAAAAAAAAGCTCATTAAATACTTTTATATTCACTTTAATAATTATAAAAATACAAATCATACACAAGGTTCTTCAGGTAAACCTAACCTAAAGAAGCTGTTTTTAATGAAGACTTTTTAATGAAGAATTAATTTTTTATATTTTTTAACTTTTCAGTGCTTAAAAAACTTAATTCAATAAAAAAAAAAATGTATTGCCATTTATGAAATCATGATCATGTTACACCCATTTTTGTGCATTTATGTACAAAATAAAAATCTTTGAGTGAGTGCGGCTTATATTTGGGTGCACTTAATAGTCCGTAAATTACGGTAAGTACAAAATATCCATTACTACTACCTGTTTTAGTGTCACGCAGGCAACTGGACCTCACGTTATATTAATATTAGGGCTGTCAATCGATTAAAAGATTTAATCGTCATTAATCGTACAATTGTCTTCAGTTAACTCCCAAATAATCACAACATAAATGTACTTTTTAATCTGTTTTAAACGTACCGTAAATTCATAATTTGCATGTTTTTAATACTCTAATCAACATAGAGCATTTAAACAAAATTTTTTTTAATGTTTTAAAGTGTTTATGGTGTTCTAAATTACCTAGGACACCAGGACACCAAACGGAACCTTTGCTATGTTTGCTATGTTTACACACAGACAGTTAATGAGGCGATACCAGAGAGACTGTACCTCTTCTAAATTTCATACGGATTACATAATCAGAGAATATTTGTTTTGTAATTTGGTATATTTATAAGTAGACATTTCAAGCTTTCTATTTATATATTTAGTATGTTTGTGGGGCAAGTATTCACTGAGATTCAGGTTGTTTTATTTATGTGTCTGTGAAAAGAGATGACAGAGACTGCAGGGGGCGCAAACTGTATGTTATCCTTATTTTACAAAAGCACAGTGTTTTGTTGTTTTTATTGTTATGAGTGTATACAATTAAAAGTAGACCCGTTACAGATTCGAGTGATATATTGCTCTTATCTGTATGACCAAAAAAGACCATATTTAAGTTTGTTTAGCCGTTATGAGGAAAAAAAAGTCTTAAAAAGATTTGACATTTGGTGCATCAGTAAAACAAAGGTTTACTCATTAAAAAAATATTTTGGTGGAGTTTTATTTCTTTTTTATATATGAGTAAAAAAAAAAAACGTCATGAATAAACATGAGTTGCGGTGAAGGTTTTCACTCCGGCACTTTTATATATATTTATTTATATTTTTATTTATATTTATATATAATAAATAAAATAAATATGGTAAAACAGAAATGCACGCTGCATTAATCACACGTTATTTAAATTTGCGCCGTTAAAATGAAGTACACTTTTATGACAAAAATTCCACGAATTAGGGTTTTATCTAGTTCTAATATGCAAAACATGTTAATAAAAAATCCGTAAAAAAAATCGGATTAATCGAATGAATAAAAAACAATCATCCGATTAATCGATTACAAAAATAATCGCTGACTCCCTCCACGTTAGCCACGTCATGGTTGCCTTCTGCCCTGCTCGTTGTTAGCTTTGTGTGAGAGCCAGGGAGATTATACACTAGGTGTAGATTGAAAAAGCCTCAAAATGAAAGGAAATCGGTTGATGGGCTGAAAACAGTGCACAGTGAGAAAAAAAAATTGACATTTCTTCAAATAGATTCAAACTAAAGTAATGAGCTTGTTTAAAAAATGTAAGAAGTAAAAAGTACATATATTTCTGTAAGAATCAAATCAGTGAAAGTAGAAAGTTGTGCGAAAAAACAAATAGTGAATTAAAGTATTGATACCAAAAAAATCTACTTAAGTACAATAACAAAGTATCTGTACTTTGTTACTCACCACCTCTGCTCAGCATAATACATACTAACAGCAAGATCATGTCCATTGCACCTGCAAGACCACACTTAACACGAAACGACCCCCCTGCTAGTTATCAAGAAACATCATCCCACCTGCTACCGTGGCTACATGGTGTTTTTTCCCCCAGACATGGGTTTAACACCTGTGCATCAAGAATAGAACAGTGAATGCACTTTTTGTGTCACTGACTTTTATTTATTTAACATCTTTTCTCACTCCATCAGTCGTATCCTATAGAGCTGTTCTCCATTCCCTTCTCTTGTTTACCTATTCATTTAAATACACAGTCATTGATTTTATCACTCCTATTATAAATAGTGATTGTGTGCATGGACAGGAACCATACAGCTGCACACTGAGGTGTTTATGGATACTGGGTACACACTTATCTTTGACTGCTTACCAAGTGGTGTTTGACACTGTGTCAACTATTTTCGGTTATAAAGTACAATCATTGTGTGCTAATATGTGTGTGTGTGTGTGTGTGTGTGTGTGTGTGTGTG
>MU533908.1:2624982-2639659 GCA_024362625.1 Silurus asotus
TTTTTTTTATTCCAATAGTTCATTGTTATTCCTTTTGCTGTGGAATAAAGTGGAATAAACCACTTTCAAGGATGTACTGTTCTGGGAAAATAACTTCTCTTTGCTAACATACCACCCCATGAATATATATATACCATGCAGCTGCAACAATATTTTAGAAGATAAGCAAGACACCTATATATATATATATTTTTTTTTTTTTATTCCAATAGTTCATTGTTATTCCTTTTGCTGTGGAATAAAGTGGAATAAACCACTTTCAAGGATGTACTGTTCTGGGAAAATAACTTCTCTTTGCTAACATACCACCCCATGAATATATATATACCATGCAGCTGCAACAATATTTTTGAAGATAAGCAAGACACCACCATGTAACTCCTGCTGTTTTTTCTTTAATCACTGCTGTTCAGCTTTTCTGGCTAGAACAAAATCACTAATAGTCTCTCGGTGTAATACATTTCAAATCAAATAACTGTCCAAGCTAAAAAGCCTCTATGGCTCAGTCCCAAATGCATGAAAGCATGTCTACTAGAATGTTGTCCACTGTCAGAATAGTCCCAGATGCTAAAACCCGAACCAAATGTTATCTATTAAAACATCTTGGTGGTTGTTATTTTCTTAACGGAAATGCTTCGTAAGATTCAAATGACTGTGTAACAAAATAAAGCATTATGGTAATTGAAGTTCAAGGTATACCATTTCTGAAGAAAAAAAAAAAATGCTTTAGGGCATGGTGTGACAGGAAAAAGAATCAGTGATATGGTGATATAAAGGGGAGGGCCGTTCCCACATTTAAGTTATGAAATTATTTTTGCAGCAACAGCAGCACAAGAAAGTTTTATTCCTGTTATACTACACCAAACATCCAACAACTGGAAGAAATCAATATACACCATTTTATATAATATATAATATAGAATATAGAATATAGAATGTTTCCTCACCAGTCTTCATCTCAGTCTCAGATTCTCATGGAAACCAGAGTCTGAATTTAAGAGTTTTCTATGGCCCAAACCTCATAAGTTGTACCTTTGACTGTTATACTGGAAACTCTTTTCTACTGTAAATATTAAGTAAACATCCCATTACAGAAGGTTTCACTTTTACATCACGTCAAGTGGCCACAATATTTGTTCCTAAAAATCAACTGTAGAACTCTAGAAACGATATTTCGCTAGAAAGAGCGAGTTATTTTAACCCACTATGGAGCCACTTCAATTTTTGGCAGAAATAATACTAAGAATAATTGGTAAATTTAGAATTTAAAAACCATCCCATACAATGCTTTTCAAATTTACAATGTCACATGTCTTGCTTTCATCATAACCGCGTTTTTAATTGCTGCCATGTGAGTAAAGGTTTCGTTACCAAAACAACATGAACAATATGGTAAGCATATTCTGAAGTATTTGGATAAAAATGTTGCTTTCTTTATTTTGCGTTGCTTGAAATAAATAAAATGCCTTAAATACAAAACTATTGATAAGGATTTGTTTTTAAATATATTACAAATATTGTCATTGTTAATCGGCTGTTTCCTAGCGATCATGATCACATTTCCCTGCGTACATCAATACGTCATTTTTGTGGAAAAGGTTCAGAGCAACTGCTTAAAATCATAGATGAATTGAATGACTGTATAAACAAATTATCACCGTCATAATCAAAGTAATACAATTTAAAAACCTTCTAAAGGATGATCAGAACATTATTGGTGAAATTTCTGGTTTGGGAAAGTGATCAGCCTTTTTAGAGAATATCATTATAAACCAAACACAACACAGCATTCACCACCCACCATACCTACTGTGAAGCATGGTGGTGGCAGCATTATGTTGTGGGGTGTTTCTTATTCAAGGGGGACTGAGCAATTGGTCAATATTGAAGAAAAAAAGGATGCTGCCAACTACATCCTAAGTCTTGAGGAGAACCTGCATCCTCTCGAAGACAACTTAAAACTTGCAGGTCATTCACCTTCTAAAACAATGATTCCGAATGTAGCCAGACAAGCGCCTACCAGTAGGGGTGTGGTTGGCTTATTATCCCAAGACCTTTTAAGCAGGCACTGGGCAAGAGGCCTTAAAATGTGGGCCTTGTTTAAAAAGCACATGGGATGTAGTGCTGCTTAGTTTGGTTGTGTTTGAATTTGGCCCAGAGGAGGTAGGCCAAGTTTGTTACTTTAGTTTGTTTAATTTGTTGATTTAGAGTTATTTATTTTGATTGTATGGGAAAATTGTTTTTGTTTATTTAGATGCAGATGAATTAAGCAATGCTGACTGTGTATGTTGACAGCTGCTGGTGTAGGTAAATATATGGGCGTTGTCTTATTTTTTTAAATAAGATGGCATGAAAGGTTTTATTTGTATTTCTCTTTGGGAATGTGTTTTGATTCAGATCTGGATAAATGCTTGAACATCTGCTATCTGCCAATGGAGGTAAAGTATTTTATATTTTAATTAAATAAGTGAGTGTGCAGTTGGTAACCATGGTTTTAAGTGTTTAGTGTTTTTTTTGTGTGTAATGTTTTAGATGTGGATGAAGGCTGAAATGCTGATTGGTTACCTTTTTTTGGTAGCTGATGAAGGTAAATGTGGTTAAGTTAATAAAATAAAATGGGACAGTTGGTAATTGTGTTTAAGAAAATGTTTAGTGATTTAATAAAGCATATGATATATTGTTAATTTTTGTTTTTCTGTTGTAGATTTAAGTGAATTGCTGTTTCTCCCATTTTGTTTTTGTTTGGTCCACTGGTTGGCATTATGTCGCCAGCTTAATTCATAGTGCTTGTTTTGTGTGTGTGTGTGCGTGCGCGCATCCCTCTGTTAAGTTAAATTTGCTGTGTTTTTTTGTAGTTATGAGTGAAGGGTTATGTTTTGAGTTGTATTATTATTTGAATTGTGGTCATTTCTTTTCAGTGTTTAATGCAAGAGGGATGTCCCAATATGCCTTAAAGGTTTGCCACATGCAACGAAATCAGCTATTATAGCGAGAGATTTGAGCTGGCTTTTAATTTGAGCTCCGTTTTTGGGGCCGTGCTCTAAACGAGTTTCCCTCTTTCAAATTAGTTTTGGAGGAGTGGGGTAGTGTTGCACAAGCATACTACCAAAAGATGCTGCCATTTACCACAGACTGAAATCAGGCATTTTGTAAAGACCAATGGGCAAATGTACCCCAATCTAGGTGTGTGAGGCTAGTACAGACATATCCCAAAAGATTAATGGTTGCAATCAAAGCAGATGGTGGCTCTAAAACCTTTTCTAGTTTTTCAGTATTTTATACGTTTTCAGAACTGTTGCTTATTTTTCTGTTTGACGTTGTAGGGCAAAATCTGTAAATAAAGCCAAAAATAAAAAATTTGGAATGGATTTAGATTTTAGGCTGTATGACAAATAATTATTTGAAAAGGGTAGAATGATTTTCTATATGCACTGTATAAAGACGCTTCAGTAACTCGCCTGTACATGATTTTATACATTTAAATCATGTATTTTTTTGCAACTAATTTGCTTTACAGTAAATCTGTTCTGAGAGGATTTTACATTTTTATTAATTGATTGACTGATTGCCAATTCAACAGTGGGCAATTATTACATTTGTGATGGCAGAGGCGAAGACACCGATCTGCATGCAAAAGTAGTTCCAACCACAAGGCATGAGATTTTCTCATACTAAAATTACAAGTAAAAACAAGATAATGTCAAGATGTAAAAATTTTGTGGAAAAAAAAAATGCATGACCTTTTTTATAAAACCTTGAGCATTTTTAGTTAAAAGACAATCATTTTTGTGAAAGAAGGAAAACTTCGACTTTAGTTCTTTTTAGTTCGGCTTTAGAAATTCAGAGAAAAATACCCCTAACCTTCAAACACTCACTATGCCAAAAACAAATATATAATGTATTCCAAGCTAACTGTTTTGTGGTGTTTTTGGTGAGATCATTCCAAAGTGCAAACTATTGAAAATTGAATGTGTCAATGTTGCGATAAGATCACTTTTGAGAGCAGTGTGTGTGTTTTGGCAAAGGGTACCAACGAGATGTTTGCTCACTGTGGTAGTTGAGTGTTCGATCTCCTTGTTTGTCTTGATAAGTCTTAAACGATAAGACCCTTTTGGTTTTACCTTTCTGAAGCTCCACTGTGTGGTTGTTTTCCATTACATGTAAATTACAAGTCAAAAAAGCCACATATGAAGGCACCTTTACTGAACTACAAGCCATAAAAACATGTTACAAATCATTCATCTTCCAAATTCACTATTAAACATAAACTTTATATAATTTATACTTGCCAGTGTCTTGCAGCTGGTGTCAGCAATTATAACGTTTCAAAGAGGAATACTAATATTCCAAATATCTAAAGAGACTCTTCTATTTAACAGGCTATTAAACTACCCATGTTTAGAAATTTGATGTTCGTGGTGTTCGAGATGTCATCCGTATGGTAATATTAGCACCAGAGATATCCAAAGAAAAAAATATCCAAAGGAAGTCGCATCTTGATTCATTCAAGGGTCTTATACCATATATGGGTTTAAAAAATAGTATTTTCAGCTAATTCTTTTTTTTATTAGGCTGACAAAACATCAGAAAACAAACAGGATGTCACTGCAGCATGAATCATTCCCATAGGTTATGAACTACAGGAACAAAAAGTGACAAAGAAATATAACAAACTATACAGTTCCAAATGTATTTATATACAAGAAAAAATTGGTTATTGTAAAGATCTCTCAGCTTTATAATGAATAAATGTCGAAGATTTATCACATTTATTTTTTAACAATCTTAAAAATGTTATTTTATGTTTATTGTGAAGGGCTTTTTTTTATTATTTATTCCTTATTTTTATTTAGCTTTTTTTATACCTCTTTTTAATACGTTTTTTTATACACTCCACAGGCTCCTGATCAATCTTTTTATAACATACATCATTTATTTATTCCAAGTGTGTGTACTGAATAGTGTGTGTGTGTTTTTTGGCTGACAAGCTTTAATGCTGTAAAAACAGATGGTGTTTGAATCATGGTACTAAAGAGGAAAAGCATGTTTGGGTGTCAAAGCATGTTCTGATGTGACCGATATTGCTAATAAGTAAATCTATTATACTGCAAGTTACTGGGTGTCCATATCTGTAAGGGTCTACGCTGGCCACATGATATCTATAACAGGAAAGTCAACTAGCATCCTCTCATCCTGCTCACATTAATGAAGCCTGGGAAATGGTACAGAGTTACAATCGGTGTCATGACCAGACACACAAACAACTGCCCCCCTCTAGGAGTTTTCCTCTTCCAAGCAATAACACAATGGATTTATTAAATGTGGCTTTGACTTTATATATTTAGAAATTAGTCACGGCTGCAGAAAAACTGTCTAGCTAGCTATTGTTGGAAACCCTGGGCATGAGTTAGTGTACCAGTTTTTCTGCCTCCCTGTCTTTGTCTGTCTGCCTTTCTATCTATCTACAAACTTATTCACACTTAGATGTAGTTTCATATAACAAATCTATCTATCTACTGGAATGTTTTGGGTAGATAAGAGGAAGCCAAAGAACCCAGTGGAAACCCTTGTGACACATACACCAATCAGACATAACATTATGACCACCTGCCTAATATTGTGTTGGTCCCCTTTTAGCTGCCAAACAGTCCTGCCCCTTCGAGCATTAACAGCATTAACTTCTTCAGCAATTCGAGCTACAGAATCTCATCTTTTGGATCAGACCATACAGACCAGCTTTCGCTTCCCACGTACATCAGAGAGCCTTGGCCGCCCACGACCCTGTCCCCAGTTCACCACTGTTCCCTCCTCAGACCACTTTTGATAAACACTGACCA
Source organism: Silurus asotus (assembly GCA_024362625.1). Taxonomy (NCBI): domain Eukaryota; kingdom Metazoa; phylum Chordata; class Actinopteri; order Siluriformes; family Siluridae; genus Silurus; species Silurus asotus. The sequence continues at coordinate 2,630,820 of MU533908.1, forward strand.
CTGCAAACAGAAAGAGCTGCAGTTTTAAAGATGCTCTGACATCACAGTTTGGCCCTCGTCAAACTCGCTCGAATCCTTACGCTTGCCCATTTTTCCTGCTTCTAACACGTCAACTTTGAGGAGAAAATGTTCACCTGGTGCCTAATAAATCCCACCCACTAACAGGTGCCATGATGAAGAAATCATAATAAGTTTATTCAATCACCGGTCATAATCTCACATGCAAGTTACCCAAGCCCAGGATTATACTAAGAACCCTGGAGCTGCATGAGATGGGAGAACATACTGGAGGATGTCTGTCTGTTTCTTTATCTATCTACATATTCACACTTAGGGGTGATTTTAAATAACATAGTGCTCATGCAAGTTACTCTAACAGGAACCCTGAAGCCTCGAGACAGCTGCACTGAGACGCCTTCGTTAGAAACATTATTAAAACAGAGAAAATGTTTTTATTTTCACTAACATCTGAGTAAAACTTATTAATGCATTGCTTTTAATAAACTACAAAAAGGCATAGGGCTGAGTGTACTTTCAACAATATAAGAGTTTTACTAATTGAGTCATTGGCATTGCACTGCCACTTTGCAGTGTTATACAGCATTTAATGCAATCACTAAACACAGGACGTTGGAAATGTTAACTTTTGTTAATGATTTTAAAGGAGCAGACTTTGCAAATTAGAGTGCACCACTGCTGTGCATTACCATTAGCCTGAAAGAGACAAGAAATTTCTATAATGTAAAAAACACATTTTAGAAGTGACTGTTTTTCTTTTTTTTGTCCCACTGTAAATTTAACCAAATCTAAATAAATGTTCAGAATTCTGAATCCCTGAATGCTTTAAGAAAAACTCCCAGCAACCATGACTGTGGCTTCTATGGTTTCACATAGAACAAAGACCGAGCAAGTTCTCCTGAACAACACATTGATTCTTATACTGGTACAGCAATGATGAATAAAAGAGAAAGACAGAAGAAGTAGAGATAGTAAGAAGGTCAAAGTTTACAAGAATGAATGAGACAGGGAAATACAACTTTGTATTAGAATAAGATTTGCAATGGGAAAAGGGGGCTTGTGAAGTGGGAGAGAGAAAAAAGAAAGCCAAAGTTACTCCTGTAATGGGCCAACAAATCTGGCAGAGAAACCACTGAACAAGAAAGTAAGTCTTTGTCTCCACAAAGTCACACAACTTCGTGGGCATCCTCAGGATCATGACAAACTAAGAAAACTGTTATTTAAAAATGGTTTAAAAACATGGTAAAAATGCTAATATCTACAGTAGCTGCTATTTTTGCTGTGTAGTCTTCACTACTTCTACTTCACAACTACGTCTTCAGGACTGTAACACAGTTATCCTAAACTGGGTACTGGAAATCGAAGCTAAAATTAATTAAAATGTAAATTGGATTAGCTTTAATCTGGCATTATTCTCTTATAAATTTAACTAGATAACATTCATATTATGTATTATGTATTCATATTATTCAAGACTTTTTAAAATGATATTTATTATAAGTAATGAAATCATGATTCGAAAAATCAGCGATTGGCTCGAAAGTTCGGAGTAACATTTCAAAACAGAGTTTGTACAAATAAATTACATATAGATGTTTGAAAAACTATTTTATTATTGTTTTATTAATTTAAGGTAGTAAATAAAACATTTATGACAAGTAAGTCACAATTTTTGTTGAGTGTACAGTACATGTTAATAACCCAGAGTCACAATTTTCTGTTACCCACAAGGGGTCATAGAAGGTAACCCCCGTGAGTATCGAGGTTGCACTGTATTTTCTATGTAAACTATACACTACAGTATGTGCTCTCTGACCCCTCTATTGCCTTTTTTGTGTTCACACAAAAGCATTTAATCTGTTAATCAGAATCTGTTTTTTTGTAAACAGTGACTATCATTGGATTGCACATTTACCATCATGCAAAACAAAAACAAAAAAAAAGTTGGTTTGTCATAAGTTTGGAAGTGTACTGTAAGTAGCAGTGTTTCAAATGTCTATTGAACAATGGCAGCAATGTCACCAAATAAAACACATAATTAAAGAAAACATGCACAATTTATCTTTCACTAAAATAAATAACCCTTGAGAATGTTTGCCATAATGCAGGCAAGCTCTTAAATATTTTAATGTGTAGTCATCATTCAAAGAATTCGAGTATCCGAAAACTTTGGGCTGTAACTAACTATATTAGTTTATTGTTCAACACCTGTAACCATCAATTATTAAATCTTGCTACACTAGAGCAGTGGTACTCCGAGCCGCGGACCGGCACCGGTCCGTGGGTCAATTGGTACTGGGCCGCACAGAAAAAATACATAACTTACATTATTTCTGTTTTATTTATTATCTTATTCTGGACAATGTTTCACTTTAAAAAATTACCGGATTCTCTCCGCCACATTTGTCTATGCCTATGACTTGATGCATGTGAAGATGCCTTGGTCACATGTCTTACCTACATCCACTACCTTCTTAAAGGGGCTCCGTATCATTTTATTTTGTTGTATTTATCCACCACACCTTAAAGGCCGGTCCGTGAAAATATTGTTTTACATTAATCTGGTCCTTGGTGCAAAGGTTGGGGACCACTGCACTAGAGGTACTATAGACTTGCTGTTAGGTAGCTAAGAAGATAAATACAAAAAGCAGAAGGGTTAACCCTATAGAAGCTGGTTTATTTGAAGAATAATTAAAATTTCGAGAGAAAATTAATGAGCAGTATTATAAAGGCTATACATGTCTGGAAAACAAAATTTTAAAGCTAACATTAATTGCAAAAGCAAATTTGAAAACAGCAGAGTGTGTAATTCTAACAAATTATGCGACATTGTAAATCCAATATCGAGATATGATAAACAAAGATAAAGTTTAGGTACTTAAGGTGACTGTAAATTTGCACATGACTGTATGTAGCAGCATCGCTAATCCAACAAAGTCCTTAAAGCAAACACACAGACTTTCACTAAAGTGTGTTAGCATTAAGATGTAAAAGCAAACAGCTGCGGCAGATATCAACACTGTCATTCTGTTCATGAACCTGTGAGACCCGCCAAATCACCAAGACATCTGCGTGCAGCTGCAGAGTGAAAACCACAAGCACACGCAAAATTAATCATCTAATGGAACATGTGACTGAGCTGTGCTGTAAACACGGACATGCAACAGAAATAATTTGGGTTTTACTGAATATGTGATAAGCCTGGTTCGAGTAGACCCTAGTCACCAGTATCGTGATATGAAATCAGAGTTAGCTATATAATTTCTTCTGAAACAATTTTTTTTCACCAGTAGAAATTTCAGTTTTTTCGTTTGCTTTTTCCAAAAGCAAGCAATCAGCTAAAATGCAGATGTGTACATCTAAAGACTTAGACTTATCCTATGAGGCTGATTCAGCTAATAAATATGTCAAAGCTCAAACTGCAGATAAAATTAATACTTCAACCCCAATTCCAAAAAAGTTGGTAACCTGTGCAAAATGTGGATACAACCAGAATGCAATGATTACAGCTGAATCAGAAAGTATGAAATGTCTAGTTCAGCTATGACACTCTATCCGTGAGCTGATTGGTTTCCTCAATCTATGTATTTGTTTATATTTAAATTATACTAGCCGATCACCATCTCTCTGCGCAGTACACATATTTCGGCTATCCTTTACCCCACCCCACCCAGTACCACCAGTAAAAATCTGCTATGACTCTTACATCACCTTCGGCAAAAAGCAACATGGTTTCTTGACATCTCCATGTTTGAACATGCTTAACAGATGAATCTTTCGATTTGCTTAGCAGCAGCATAGCAGGAATAGTCCACCAACAGCAAACCTATTTACGCTCCATTCCCATAAATAAACTTGTGCTATCTTCATCCTTGAGTGTTGTTAAGTCAGAAATATACTTTGACATCCAGTGCCCAAGTAGTGGATACTGTATTAAGGTGAACCTACTTTAGAACTTGTATCTGCTTGAAAAATGGGTGTGAATAACAGCCAGGTTATCAAACAGCTAAGCAGCCATTTGGATATTTACTTATAATCCAATAAAAAAGTAATTTTAAACTAAAGCTGAAATGTTACACTTTGAGCTCAAACTCGCATTAGCTACAATAACCAGCTAAAATAACTTGAATGGCAATAATGGCATATAAGGGATAATGTCCATATAAGGGATTGGTCCATCATTTTTTTTTATAAATATTTTTTTTAAATGCACACAGCTAAACTTGATATTGAAATTACAATTACATTACCAAAAGCACTTTAGAATATATGTGTATATCACTAAATTTGTGTGTGTATATGTATGTGCGTGTGTGTATTTATAATAACACACACACACACATGCACATACATATACACACATATACACACACACACACACACACACACACACACACGCACAAATTTAGTATTACAGTGAGTATTACAGTGAAACCTCAAAACTTGCAACCTTGACACTCACGACCTCGATAGTTCACGACTTTTCATTTGGAACCGGACTGAGTGTAACTCGCAAAACATCTGATCGTTCGCAGTAACATTTCAATTTCCCCTTGAAAAAGGAACCATCAAAAGGAGAGAGTCAAAACCTCATGTTTTTTTTTTTGATACTCGCAAGGGGTCATAGAACGTAACCCCCGCGAGTATCGAGGCTGCACTGTGTATATATGAGAGTGTGTATACTTTTTGTATATGTCACTAAATATAGAATAATATTTTTTATGTACTTCAGGAGTCCAACAAATTGTCTACAAATAAAAACATGTTTTTGCAACATTTTACAATTTAAGAACACATACTTTAAAATGTATGCATTTAATAAGTACACTACTTGAGTACACTTTACTTTTAAAAGGACCCGTTTTTTGTTTATTGACCAATGCTTTACTGAGGCAAACTATGCCTTCTGTAAATAAGAGTGAGACAGCATGACAACATAGGCATGCAGCTTATGCAATGCCAAACTTCTTATTCGACTTAGCTAAAATGCGGAACTGGAGAAAAAAAATAATAATAATCCAGACACTGAACATGTTTAGACTGATCAACTAAATTTAGGTTCAGAGAAATAAATACTGTTCTTTATTTATTATATATTTTTTATTATAATAAGTCCACTTTAAATAGTAGCTCTTATTGTATTAAATGATTACCATAGATTATCATACCATCATCATAATATTTTCATGATTCCACCTTGCTGATGATTTAAGCACATGTGGCTGTACAAGTCTAAAGCAAGCATGGACAGAGTAACAGCTTGCAAAAATAGATCAGGACTGAACATTGCAAGAACTGTAGAGGGGGAACTTACATCACAGGACTGAACATGTGGTCTTTATGAACAGCAAAATGCCTTAGGTTAACTCTTACAGCACTGTATTAAAAAAAAAAGAAGAATTGTTCACAAACACAGTGAGCACCAACTGTTTGGACTCGAATGAAATCAAATCCAGCATGCAGGATTCAGTGATAATAAGCTTTTCATTTCTTTTCTTTTTAATACAACAGTCGGATTCAAAGTGTTGGAATTTTCAAACTCATACATCAAGCATACATTCCAGCTCAGATTTATAATAACAAATAAGAGAATATTCACTTTGATCTGATCTTTTTGTTGCCTAAAAAATTTTTTTTTTAAGAGTACCATTAAGGACAGAATCCCAAACCACTTAGAAAGTAATATCTAAGTACTATTACTATTTCTTTTCTATGTAGTGTACAGAATGCTGTTTGGATCAGAGCCCCAAATTCTTTCGAAACATGTATTATTTATTAACTTTACTTGAATTATTAAAGCCTTCACTTCAGTCTTTGCAGTGGAGAAGGACATATAATAACCCATCTTATGAAATGTTTTGTGGGTTGAATTTCATAAGCCTGCACTTTTTATACTAGCGTCATATTTACTATTTTCCTTATACTGCTATTACAATGTACACGTGATGAACTAAATGCAACATGCTCATTAAGCTAATTTTTTGACAATGATATCAGCCCTGTGTAAACCATGGACAAAGTATTTCCTCAAAGCAGTCAAAAAACAGTAAAGTGCATTTATGCTTTATTGAATGCATTAGGAGAATTTAATCTTGGTTGCAAAATTTGCCTTGGAAAGATGAGTGAAGGTTTAAAACTCAGGTCCAGTTTTAAATGGGGAGCATTTAAACGTGCCTTTGCCTATATGGATAAAACACCAAACATGCAACATGCATGAAATATCCAAGTGTAAAACCTTCCTCCGGATACTCATTTCAAATTCAGTTGCTCTGCTTCTCACCGAAACTCAATCTATGATAAAGTTACAGCTTTACCGCACACTGCAATGACTTCCTTTTAAAAGCATACCCTTCATATCAAAACTCTTCTCACGTACAGATGTCCTTTCATTTCCCCAGACATCCAATGGTCCCTCAAGAATTGGCAGGCCCAGTGCTATCCCTCGGATATTAAACAGCTTCTGGGATTCTCCTCGCTCCAGACCGGCACCCTGACTCTGGACATCTTGTCCTTTCACAGTTTGACAATTTCCAACACCTGCTGTCGTTCATTCATGCCAATACAGCTGTTTTCTCAGGCTTTTTTTACTATTCTGGCTGACATTCTCTAAAACACTATGTTGCCTACTCAATTTTTTTGTCCTATTATTGTTACAATTACAGTTAAAACCTATAAAACGGGAATTGAATAGTTATAACAATAATAGAGATATGAAATATCCAAACCTATTATTATAATATGTTCCTTACATAAATGCCTTGTTGTGATCCTTCAAATTGTCCTTTAATGAACAAATAGTGCGTAGTAATGCTCTTATATGCTCTGTGCACTTAATGTCTTTAGTTAGTGTCCTGGCACTCATGAATCTTTCGTGGTCATCTTGTCTTGCATAAGATTTCAGTAATCAGTTGTCGCGTCGTTACTTCATGCTGTTTACACCTTCAGCTTACCTCAATAGAAAAGTGCAGCCACTTTGCGTCAATTGCGTAAACCAGCGTCCGGAAGCCGCCACGTGCCAACCGACTCTTATCCTTCACTGATCCATTAGGACAGACTGGAGAAAGTTGACCATCTGACCATCCGAGCACCCGACTGATTCCCTAGAATCCAGTCCCGAACGCTGGACTTGTTCGCACACACACATATACACAGACACACACACACACACGCACGCACGCACGCACACACACACACAGCGTCTTAACGCATGAGCTCTCACACAGAACTTTCAGGAACAGGACGCAAACGTTTCTTCAAAAAAAGAAAAAACTAATAAAATATTTAATGAAATAGGAAAAGCTTTACATTCACTTGGCAGATGATTTTCTATTTGCCACCCAGACCTGAAGAATTTTTTCGTCGAAATAATGTGATTTTCATGGTGGAAAATGTATTTGTTTATTGAATGATTGGTTGATTGAAATACATTTCTGCATACATGGCCATCATAATGTCCTGTGTGGAATCTATTAATTATTTACCTTTTATTATAGGAAAAAAACCTAACTTTGTCACCAACCAAACAAGGACACACCTCTTCATGTCAGTGACTCACGATGCAAGGCCAGATTATTCTGTCAGAAATCACGGGTGTCTAGGTGAGTGAGGACCCAAATGCAGGATGCGACAGGGTTAAGGAAAAAACAGGCTTTAATAATTAAGACATAAACTGAGCAATGGGACAAGGCAAAAACACAGTCCAAAAACAGTCCAGGCAAACAGGGTGATGCAGGGAAGACACAAAAAGTCCAAAACAAAACAAGTCCCAACCAGGTACAAGAGAGGCAGAGCAGAGCAGGGGTCAGGAACAGGGTCAGGTACAGGAGCTGGAACCAGAACTGGAACCAGAGCAGGCAGGGTGGCAATCATATTCCCAGGGCACTTTGGAAGCGGAACAGCACCTTTTAAGAAGTTATTTAAAACCAATTGATGCGCCATAGATTGTTCGTGACGCACCCGAAAATACTCAGTTCTCTGCTGGGGGCTGAGCTTTAAAATATCGACCATCTCTGTTGTAATTTTTAATACATCTGCTGGTTCTATCTTTGGCCAGATTATTCTATCAGTGACTCACGATGCAAGGACTAGGTGATTGAGGATCCAAATGCAGGATGCAACAGGGTTAAGAACACAGGTTTTATTAAAGACACAAACTGAGCAATGTTTCAAGGCAAAAACAAAGTCCAAATACAGTCTAGGGTCTGAAACACAGTCAAACAGGGCGATGCAGGGAAGACAAGGCCAAAGCCAAACAAAAACGTCAAAACAAACCCAAAGTCCAAAACGTCTCAGGGACTTTGGAAGCCAGTGAGATAATCTGGCCCTGAGCTAAAGTCTTGGGTGTCCTTGAATACCGAGAGACATGAAAAAAAGGGCAAGATGGGCAAGATTTAGTGCGTGCTGCATGCCCGGAAGATCCTGACAGTTCAAAGTCAATCAAATGTAACTCTTATTCTAGTTATATAAAAAAAAAACTTACATCCACACTAAAAACCAACAGTATGCAACATATCAGTCAGTCCTTTCATTTTAATCACTATGTAAAAAAATCAGTAATTAAGGAATTAAACATGAGCTCCGAGAGAACCTGGGGAAATATAAATAAAGTAAATATAAGTAAATATACCACTGATAGCCAAACGTTTTTGATACTTTGCTATTATAATTACCTCCACTCTTCTGGAAAACCCTCCCACTATATTTTGAAGCATTACAGCAGGGGTGTCCAAGCTTGTCCACCAACCAAACAAAGGCCCCACCTGGTTGTCACTGGGGAAAAAAGAGAAATTATTTGATTTAAAAAAGCACTTGGGAGCAAAAAG
>MU533908.1:2642889-2656280 GCA_024362625.1 Silurus asotus
TTTATGTCGCCGAACCCTAATATCTTGAGCACAAGGGGGGAAAAATTTGCCATTTGACACGTCGGTTTTCTTAGTGCAGCCGCAGAAGAACTCGCGGAAGTGGCGGAAAAATTAAGTCTTACAGCTGCTACAGGTGTTGTGTTGAATACTGGTGAATCTCTGCAGTTAGTTAGTGCTAGTGTTAGTAGTGATAGTAGCGGCGCGGCTTTGGGAAGAAAAGCGCAGCCGTTGAGAGAGTGCCGGTGGGAAGACACGTACCGGGGAAACACATGCGCGATAACAACGACCGCCGTGAACCAACATATACCAACAATAACGGACAGTGAGAGTGTGGAAGTTTAAATAGGAGCTGGTGATGATGATAAACGAGCACCATATGTGCGCGATTGAAGCTGCAGGAGCTTTAGAGAAAGCGGCAGAGGAAAGCACCTGACACGCTGAAGGGGGCCGAAGGGTGCGTGGCAGGTGGATTCCTGACAGATAAACATGTACTGTATGTATTTTTATAGCATGCCTTCATCAGACAAATCGCTGTTGTGTAAAAAAACCCTCCAAAAACACGTGCATGCACATTCACATTTATTAACGCACATCATGTACATCATGTAAAGAAATTTCATGCACGTTAATATATTGCCGCCATTTTGATTTTCGTTTATCTCGATCATCGGTTACCTCGATGCTTTTTGGCGACCCCCTAGGACATCAACATAACCGGGTTCCACTGTACATATAAAATGATGAAATGAACAAACATGAAGTAAAATAAATCACAACCAACTACAGAGGTAAGACTTATACAGCTGTAAAGTTACAGATATAAATACATGCATTTCTTGTAAATGCATGTATTTCAATAAAGAAATGTGAAAAGGAAGGTTGCAATTACGAGACTTTTTGTTTATGAATAAGATTTTCCAAACAAAATGGAAATGTAACAATGTAATATACTGATATATTAGTTTGGCCTTTGTAAAAATAAATTATTTTTATTTATTTATTTATTATTCTTTTAACTGAAAGGGACTGGAACAATCAAGGTGATTACCTATAAGCTATTCCAGAAGTTTATCATTGTTCTAGTCAGTTCTGCTACTTGAAACCACCAAGGCACCCAACCCCCAACTCTTCTTTCTAAGTGTATGAGTGAGGGAACTTGTGTGCACATTCCGGTCGCGATTAGGTTTACTGATCGTGACATGATATAATAATTGACGCGATTGTGCAAATGAGCGGCAAAAATAAAAAATTGCCTTTTTATATTCTTTTTGCATGGACGGCTAAGTTGCCCTTGTCGCCTAAATCCGCTACTGCCAAACGGCTATCAAGACAAGTTTAAAACAGCGCAGGCTTTTCCCAGACCAGTTACGTTTCTTTCCACTCATAAATAAAATGGAACGACTGATTTTGTGAAATGTAGTTGACTAAAAAGAAAGATATTGAACTTTGAAATGTAGTGAAGTAACAAACAGGAATACTTAAATAAAAAACTGCAGTAATGTATTACATTTACTTCATTAATGTCCACCAGGTCACATGACTGCACCTACAAATGCAGTGTGTAAAAATGTTTCCCTAACAGAAAGGGTCCCAGATAGAATATTTTCATTGTTTGCTCTATTAATTGTGGCTTCATGGATACAGGAAATAGTTATGCGTGTGTTTCACATGCGAAAGGGCACATTTTGGTTAGTAGTAGCTTTCCTCATCCAGGAAGCCTGAGACCGTGAGAGAGAAGTGAAACATACTACATGCTTTCCGGCAGTGAGGACATGCTGAATATTGCTGCATTACTATTGCAACAAAAATGATTGGTCAATAAGCAGCTTTTTTGGAAGCATTTTAATGCATGTGTATGGCAATCTTTATACATTTTCGAATTTTACATTTTTATAATTTATGCTATAGTGCTGTTGACTTCTTGATTCTAATTAGTTAGAAAGTCTTTTTAAATTTTTTTAATAAATGCTGTAGAGCTGCTTGAGGTACTAATGAAACTTTGCCGACACTGTAACCATCCTGTCATGCTACATCCTTTTATATTGGCTAATTGTCTGATTAGCAAATACTTCCACTCAAAAAAGCTGACTAGAGAAGTAGAAACCTTTGCAAATACAAAGCTGGTGCAACTCTTATAGTCTCTCCATATATGATTTATATCTGAAAGAAGTACATTATAAAAATTACGAGGCTTACCTGTCTACTAAAGTGTATTGGAAATATTGAAACTCATTAATGGAGAAACCTAAAGTGTTGACATTTTGGCTTTATTTTTATTGCATGCAATTAGAGTGATTGCTGTAGGAATTACAGCAGTTTCTTCAGAATTGTATGGCGTTAGTCAGTTGTATGTTTTGCATCTTACAGTAACACTGGATTACATATTCTGACAATCCTACTGTATTTACTCTCGTGAAATCTTCCCCTAATTGTTGACTCTGACATAGAGATCTTATCTTCTAGAGGGGTTTATCAACTTTTTGAGAATGTACAGAATGTTTCATTTGGCTACACCCCTAATCCCTCTGATGGGGTTCATCTTAGTTTTTTATGCTGGACTCTTAATCTCTTAATATGAAGTCCAAGGGCCAGTTACCGCCAGCCAATCAGACCATTATAAGCTGGGAGGCAACAGTTTGTTAAATATTCTGACTGGATGCTTCTATACCTTTGCCAGGGGTCATTTGAGATGCTGTTAATTTGCGTAGGAATCACTTGTTAATGAAAAGAACAATTGTGGTTAGACAGAGCCCAATGATCTTCTCAGCTGCCCTCACACTTGTTCTAGGGACAGGCATTTTGAAACATACCATACTAGACATTTAACTAAAACAGCTCCATCATTCCTTGTCAAAAGTGGTAATGATTAAAGGGGGAATTTTTGCTATCTCACTCTCTGCAGAAAATGTGCAGTAGATGCTGCTACTCTTTCTTGGCTAGACAGGTGGTGTCGAGATTTTAGGACCTCTGAGATCTGCATTTGTAGAAACTTGGATATTTTTATTTCATCGACAATTGTTTCATTGATGTACTGGTATATTCGTGTCCAATGGGTCCAAGTCAAAAACATTTTGATCTTATCAACAAGACCAGACTGATGTCTCGATACCTCCCTGTATGCTGACTCATAAATGTTGCTAATCTACAACTGTATTTAAGGGTTGGAAAATCTGATGATGTTAGTTGAATTGTACTTTGCTGCACAGTCATGAGTCAGCAGTAGTCAATGGACTGAGCACACAGCCCTAGGGAGTGCCGTTGTTTGCCTTGGTAATGCTAGAGGAGGTGCTGATCCTTACTGAATGGGGTATTTTGGCCAGGAGGACCAGTATCCAGCTGCAGAGGGAGGTGGTTGAGACTAGCAGGCCCAGATTTTGTTTTGATTGTTGCTGACTGAGTGTGTTAAATGCTGAACAGAAGTTAATAACCGAAATCTTTTCATAATTTTCCTTTTGGTCCTGGTAAGTCATAGACATTTGGAAGGCAGTAGATATGGTTTCCTCTGTTTAGTGGTCAGACTAGTAGGTGCATTTGAATGGTATCAGCATTTAAAAAAATATGGTTAATGATCAACACTTTATTATGATAAGTCTTAGTGTGATGAGCTGGTAGTCTCTGAGAGAGTTCACAGATGATTTCTTAGTGAAAAGGATGATGAAGATTGTCTTAAAGCAAACAGGGACAAATGTTTCACATAGGGAGATTTTAAATATATCTGTTAGAATATCTGCAATTTGTGGCACTTTTTTCTATTTACTCAACCAGGTATAATCTCATGACTGGCAGTTTTCCACTAGTTAATTCTGGACATAACTAAAATGCCAGCAATCTCATATTTAAGTCACATCTTTATTGCAGATGTTGGTGATTTTTAACTGAGGTGGAATTCAAGAACTGTATTGTGGTTATAGGTCTTGCTTAAGAGCACAATAAAGGGTCACTGACATTCCTGGAATTTGAATTTACAACTTTTTACTCACTGAACCTCAATGCCAGAACTTATTATTTGCTTTAAAGTAAAATAATTCAGCCAGATGGCAGCTGAGGGTGTAGAGTAGAAATTAGAAACCATAATGGAAAGAAATAAAAATCTGGCAGCACAGTTATTAGTGTCTGGACTCTGAGACTCATAAACTAAAAGAGGCTAAGTAAGAAAGATCGCATTGGGAAAAAGTCGAAATGGGCGTGTTACAGCGCACAGGGGCTTGCGTGAATAACTGTGGTGTTATAGTGGTATTGAACAGAGGTGAAAATAAATTAGGTACAAAAGCTTTCTTACTGTAGTTAAGCAGATTTTTCTGGTATCAAGACTTTATTCACTATTCGGTTTTCGGACAACTTTTTACTTTCACCAATTAAATTTTTTTAAACAAATATCTGTACTTTCTACTTCTTTAGTTTTCAAAATAGGCTCATTACTTTGGTTTTAATCTATTTGGTGAAATAATCAATATTATTTTTTTTTTCATTGTGCCAATCTACCACTGGTGTATCATTTCCTGGCTCTTACACACCACAGTCTAGTTTACGAAGCTCACAAAAAGGAAGACAGAAGGCAAAAAGTATGGGGTTAACCTGAATGAGACAGAGTGAGTCAGTGATGCTAACATGACTGAGAACAAAGAAATTTCTGATCACCTGATCATTATCATCATCATCTTTATCATCACTCTGCTTGTGTTCTATATGGTGGTTGTTCAGAATAGAAACATTCATTAGATAACAAAATGTAAAATTATTTTGTATTATTATGCAAATATGATGTAAGCAGTTACCAGCATACCAAACAGGTAGTAGTTTTTATTTGTTTTTACTTTTTACTTTTTATGTCAGACCCCAAACTCACCGCTGCGGCCCGGGTTCGATCCCCGGTCAGGGAACCAACCCCAGCCACTCTCAGTGCCGGTCCCAAGCCCGGATAAATGTGGAGGGTTGCGTTAGGAAGGGCATCAAGCGTAAAAACGTGCGCGAAATCAAACATGCGGATGATCCGCTGTGGTGACCCCGAACGGGAGAAGCCGAAAGAAAGATGTCAGACCCCAAACTTCTTTAGTTTAACTTGAGTGGAAAACTGTAGTCAGTACTTTAACTTTTACCAGAGTCTTTTAAAATGTGAGTATCTGCACTTCTACTTGAGTGAAGGATGTTTGTACTTTTGCCATCTTTGGTATTAAATTTAAAGCTGACTTAAATTATCCATGGGTGGGTGTTACTTCATTTACTGATAATTGAAAAAAAAAAGACCATTTAATAATCGAATATGTCATATTATCATAATTGGAGTGATTGTAGACTGTGGTATGACTCGGATGTGACATCTGTTGAGTTCATCCATACAGTATGTATATAAAAAACAGCATCATCAGAGAAATGAGAGAAAAATGTGTACAATTATTTGGACAACAGTGTTTACAGTTTCCTGTTTCTCAGGGTCAGAAGTCATTTAAGCTTCAGTTTTAGCTTTGTTTAAGTAAACATTTACATAAATGTAATGAATTGCAATACATTAAAATAATATAAAGTGTAAATACAAGATCAGAGGTTGAGCTACAGGTTTAACTCATGTATTCTCATAGTTTTATTACATTAATAATCATTATTATCATTCATTTAGCAAAATACTACAGGTAAAATAAAAATATAGTTTGGAAAAACAATAAACAACTATCCCACCAAAGTCCCTAATCTTTTTGTGGGCCAACCGAGTGCTCTCATGACCCTAATACATTTGTAAATTTGTGTTTTATTAAAAAAAGATTCAATTAGAGGGTAATCAGGTTAAGCTTGTCGAATTAAAGTTTTAGAGACTCTCTTAGTCTCAATTATATGACATATAGTATATATATACTGCACTCAATTTGGGTAAGTGGCAAACATTAAGTAATCAATATTTTCCCAATTACATCCAGACTATTCTTAATGAAATTAAATGTCGCACACATTTAGCAGTTTGAATTGAAATGTTCTCTATTTTATTTTTATTTTCAGAGGATTTAAAGCACAGTTTGATATGCAACCAAAATGTAATTGAAATACATGCACATATATCATGGTCAGACATATGGTCACAAACCTTTGTCTATATAGTGCATTCATTTAAGTTTAATTAGAAACACATGAATTTGATTTGCTCTATCTAAGTACTTCAGTTCATTTACCTTTTGATTTATTTTGTGCCCGATTTTGTACTTTGAAATTGTTAAGTCAAATTAAACACTGTTCAGGCAAGTATGGTACATGTGTGTTACAGCTTGATATTGTAGCCTGTCCAGTGTTCTGAGACTATGTCTGTAGAACTTGCTGCAGAGCTACAATAAAACATATATATATATATACTCCTGATCATACGATTTGTAAGATTTTAAAACCTCCCATTTCACATCAACTGATTACTATTCTGCCAGTAAAAACTGTAGCTAAAGATTCTGCTTAGCAGATCAAAAAAACTAAGAATTTAAAAAATTAATTAAATCATCACAGTTGGTTAGATATGTTGCTGTTGCCTATGTTTTACTGTAGCAAAACACAGACAAAAAATAACCATGAGTCTATAACATGTTTAAACACTACTAGCTACTGTGCTACTAGGCAGATTTCCAACTATCATTCCTTAAGTATTTTTCTAATACCTTTAAATATGAATGAAGTAAATGTTAAACAATTCATTTAAGGTACAGGCTTGGATTTTAAGGACCTCTGATGTACCCAAGTACATTTGATATGCTTTTAAGGTTAACAAGGTCCATAAGGCCCTGCAACAAGGAAAGGTACTTTCAAAGAGTGAAATGACTAGTTTCAGTTGACGTATCTAACTTTCTTCATTCAGGAAATTTGAGTTTATGATAGAGAAGTGAAACATGCCGATCTATGATAATTCTGAAATGTTTTCTAATGAAGTGCAAACAGTATTTACACACAATTACTAGTTCACGTACACAACAAAAGGATGGATTTGCAATTTTGAGGGTACAGTGTACTCCATTCCCACACAGTTTAAAGTAGCAGTTGCAAAACTGAATCATTTACATTAATCTTTAGACCACAAATGTGAGAGAGAAATGAAATCCAAGCACATAGATGTGTTGAGTTTCACTAGCAGTCATGGGAATTAAACCCTTTAGTCATGGATTACCTTGACCACTGACAATACATTATTTAATGATTCATTTTATAATTTTGAATTTTATTACAATTAGTTTTGATGTAATGGTAGGCATAGTTTTTCATGGATGCAACTTAGAATTTAGTTTTTTGTTTGAGGCTTACCAATAGTTTACATCTGGTGGGAAACCCTAAATTTACTCTGGTAAAGTCTTCAATTGATTGACCCAGAGACGTGAAATTTGACGTGAAATTTGACAGCATTCAGTACAGAATGGTAGATTTGGGATAATTTTTGAAATAAGGTTCACCCCTAATAAGGTGAAAGAAGAAGGAGAAGATGAAAAACTATTATACATTTTTTTCCGATGGACTTTGGAACATGTGCAAGAGGCTTTTAATCCATTTGTAAAGGTGCATAGTCACTGATGTATAAGTGCAGAATAAAATAAAAAAAAAATAGTTTTTTTTTTTGGGAAAATTTTTAATAGTTCAACGTTCTACATCTTACAGTAAATATTATACAATTACAAACTTGGCATAATTCTGTCAATGAGATCACTAATTGATCTTTAAAAAAAATAAAATAAACAACAACTAAAAAAAAAAATATAAAAACCCATAAAAATAATAAAAACAGATTTACACTTCATATCACAGGCCTGAAACAGGTCTCCTCACCTCATAAGAGCATTCAGTTCAGTTTTACAAGTGTGTGTAAAACCTGCTACAAAACAGAGAAGAGTATAATGTTCTAATGATCCAAGCGTTCTTGTACTTTGTGTTTATTTGGAAGACGCTGACTTTCCTCTTCAGTATCCGATTTTAAGAGCAAGCAAAACACAGCAGACTAGGTGTATTCTTATATTCAGTTGGAATAAATATAAAGCATGTTAAATCATCATAGAGGCATTCAAATATAGTAGTTTGGGGGAGGTCTTTGTTCTCCTAAAGTCTTTTATTTTTAGGAAAGCGGAAAAATCCGTTTCCTTGGTTGAAAATAATAATAATAAAAAAATAATAATACAGAGCATCGGTAGGTGTCTTTTCCAGTCAAGGATGCAAGCCTATGATTCTCTGAGTGAAAGTAAAACATGAAACAATATGACTATAAATCAATTTAATACCCAAGCTGCAACCATAAAGTATTGAATTTGACTATTTCAGTATAGCACAAGAGCCATTAAAGAAGGATCGGGTAATTCAACATCACCAAAATTTTACTTGAAGCAGGTCGTTATAAAGACAGAAAAAGCGACGGGTTAAACAAGTGGAAGAGACCTGTTTAAAGACCTGTGCTCTGAAATTTCCCTCACACGGTTACACACCACACTCCTGATCATCTACTTAAGAATAAAAGTAACATCAATCATTAATAAAAACTTAAATAACACTTAGGGTCGAAAGCGCAGTAATTACAGGTAAGTGTGGACTCATTTACTTTTAATCTAACCAACTTTTGTTAGTGTAAAAATATCAACAAAAACACTTCTAAAATCCTACATTTTCGAGTTATGAGGTTTCGACTTCCGTCTCAGAAGCAACCTCAACCAGTGAACTGATTAATAACTTTAAAATTGCATTGATTGCATTCAGTCTTGCATTACAAATCTGATTTGTCCTAGTTTAAACCAATATCTTCCTGCCTGCCATAATACTGTTATTAAGATAGATTGACATTTATATTGAAAAGGAGAAAGTGACAGAAAGCAAAAACAAGATCTGTTTAAATATTTACAGTGCCCTCCAGACATACTAGGTTTCAATAGTTTAATAATAATAATTAAATAATAATATTATAATTAATATTACAAATTAATGTCTATGTGACAAATTTTATGGTAGAAAGTATGTATTTTGGCTCTATCAAAATAACTCCATAGAACCCTCAATTAATGTTTTTGAATAAATGCAAAGGTTATTTTTAATGGGGAAAAAAAACCCTGTCCACTAGATCTCTTATCCCGCCAACTTTATTGGCTTTATTTGACTATATCTAATATGTTGGGGTGCCAGTAATTTTGTCATTTTGCATCAATAATTAATGTTGTATTAAAAAGGTAAAGGATTGAAACTCTCTCGCTGATAAGGAGATGATTTTGTGTTGCACCACTCTGCGGTGCCAAAACTCCTGGAGGGCATTGTATACATGAAGTACCAGGACACCATGTAGAATGCTAGTAATTTGGTTTAGAAAAGAATAGCATTCAAATTAACAAGTAAAAAAAAGTTATTTTCCCTATACCTCACCAATACTTAAATAATATGCAAACTAAATACCTCTTGTTTATTTACCATCTCAACCTCTCAGTTAGTCATGATAGCATTAGCATCTGCCTGTAGTCTATCCCGTATCTTAGCAAGGCATGTTCAGCGCCTGTTTGTAATATCACATCAGCATGAACAAACAACTTGACTACTACAAACAGAAACCCTGCTTGCCTGATTTTCAGCTATACTTCCTACAAATCGAGAAATGGATTTTATATGCTGTAATTAGGTATCATTGTCGTTTTTCCTGTCTGTGGTGGCGAACGGGTTTCATGCTATTTACAGATGTGATACAAAGAAATAATCAACTGTAATAAAACAAAGTTTTCATTTTTCAGACCACTCCGACATTTGTGGAAAAGAGAAAATCTCACTGGATGAAAAAACCTCAACCAAATTGGCTTTGTTTGTAATATGCTCCCTTACATAAGTGTTTACTTTCAACTGGGACAATAAACCTAAAGTCTAAAATAAAAATTACAGTGGAATGGTTCAAAATTGAGAACCTGAATGTGTTAAACCAAAGTCAAAGAATTTGGTGGGAGACTTTACTAATGGTAACCTATCCAATCTAACCAAGTAAGGGTTCCCACCACAGCTAGACTAGTTTTGCAGTGGGCATTTGGTTTATTTATCAGTATATTAGATTAATAGTTATAATTAGATATTTGTAATGAGAATGTTTTAAATGTTATGGCAGTGAGGACTGTCTATTAGTTATATAATAAACCCCCCAGTTTTATTTTCATAGCATTTTAATCATTACAGCTGTGACAGATTCATATCATAAGTAAAACAGGAAATGATCATGTGCTATATGTTTTCTTTTCCTCCACAAATTAGTGGTGTAAAAGATGAAAAAAATGCAGTCTCTACAGAATTCCAGAACCAGGACATTGGACTGTAAAGTAAGGTATAGTTTATGAACAGTGTGTTTATTTACACATCCCAGAAAACATCTTGTTCTATTGGCAACCAGAGGTGTTTTTACTAAGTATTGACCCACGGCATGAATAATCATGCAACCAACAAATAACTGCATTTTTGTTAAATTACCTTTTGTGATACATATTGTGTACATCATAAACATCTCAATTATGTCCATTTTTAATTCTAGGTTTTAATACTACAATACATGGTAAAATGCAACAGGGGTAAATACTTATGCAAGGCATTACTTCCTTCGCATATAAATGAAAGTAGAGACAGAAATGCCTATATGTGGGCATTCGAATTCTTGTCCACATCCTTCTATTTGCCATTTATTTATATCCGGCATTTGCTTGCTAGCACCCTCAGTCTGAAGCATTTGCCGAGTACTGACAATCATTAACTTGCTTAGCATAGCCTCTATTATGGAATGTTTAAATGTGCTAACTTAATTTTTTTTATTTTATTTTTTTTATTTTACATTTTTGCCAGTGAATAGACTTAACATGGCAAATGTTGGTTGTTATAGGGATAATGTCCCCCCCCAAAAAATACTAAATAAAAAACACAATATGAAACACCAACTTTGTATTCGGACAATTTCTGACTTTAGAAGTTTTTGAAATGAAGGGGTTTCCATGATGCCGTACATATATTAAGTAATTAATTGCAAAAGTAAATGAATTGTAAAAGTTATTTATCCTCTCACTCTTTCCTTTTCGATAAAGGCTCCAAGGCTCTGCTAAAACCGACCTCAAGAGCTCGAACCCGCCTGTGCCATTATGTTGCATAAAATTTCTGTGAAACTTCTCATTCAGATTAATATATTTAAAGTAGTGTTTGAGTAGCCTGAACGATAAATATGTTTACTGAGAATAATATCACCTCCATGACTAGGGATGTGCCGATAATAATAATAATTATAATAATAGGATAAACCACAATATTTAACACATGCCCTCAATGAGTTTCTATTGAAAGGTGGCTACTATGGTTGTGTATTCTCAACATGAAACTTGTTCCCAAATTGTCATGTCTAAGAGTGTATTTCTGTTCATAGGTGCTGACTTTGCGATCAAAATCAAGAAGTTAAAATATATTATCTTAAAGCTGACCATATACTGCAAAGTTAGCTATCTATGTTAGTCAGCTAACTATAACCTAGCTTGCGCTCATCACAAGGCTGTTTGTTTGAGATTTTTCTTGGGAGAATTTTCTCCTTAAGTCCTTAAAAAAAAAAGACATGCTAGTCAACGAGAAAGATACAGGAAATAGTTTTTAAATATATACACTGCTATGGTAATATTTGTATAGGCTGCCCTAAAAGATTCAAAAACAGAATATCGGCACATTCTTAATCAAGCCTAATGGGTACTGTAGTATATACTTGTCTTCCTTTAGTAGATCATTAAATAGTGTGTACCGTATATTTGATTATTATTTAACTATGTGACAATATGCTGATATTACTTCATAAATTAACTGATATGTACTGTAGTGCATTCGTAGATTACAAGGGAATAGGATTCATGATATTCTCTGTCTTGCAATACTGTTATACATCGAGGCCGTTTTTCCTATTGCATTTAACAAATACTTCTAAAATCTGTGCAGCAAAGCCTCATGACCAAAATGTTCAACAAGGATGAGGGGATTTCTCAACTGGCCACCTTAATGCCATTCTTTTATGCCCTACTTTTCCTTAGCCTATGTTCACACTAGAAAGTGACAAAGCGATCAGTCACAACTACAATTTGGAATGGATTGCCTGTAAGATGGTAGTCCATATATGGCATGTGGTGTGTTCATGGGATAATATGAATGACCCTGAGTGGGTGTGGCTTAAAAGCCATATGTTAAAAATGCGGGTACGACTTCGAGTGTTGATGCTTACCTACAGTAATAATGAGGTCAATTTTTGACCTTAGCTATTGATCAAGGTAGAAAATAATCCTATTTTCTTTGCTCTCTTAAAAAAGTAAAACTTCAAAATGAACAAAAAGCTTAACATTAGTGAACTCAGTGCTAGAGTCATGTCTGTATGTCAATAGAGCTAAAGCAAATCTTAATCTAATTTAAAAGTAAATAAGCAGTGCTATTTATTGTAGAGTGTCTGGAGCCATACTCTTTCATTTTGTTGGAAGTCATGAATTGAGATGCACATAACTCAGAGGTTGTAAATTTAGTGTGACATTAAGTCCATTTAAAAAGATCTTTAAACTATAAAATGGTGGTCAATGGCAAAAATCAGAGCCCTTGATAGTCAGCTAGTCATTATTTTGACCATACATTTGAGATTCTATTAAAAAAGAACAAAAAAACCCCTAATCAAACAAAAAAAATAATACTTGTCTTTCCCAAATTAAACCTTTTCCAATGTCCTACAGCCAATACACAGAGACTGTGTTTTCTGATTCTCGCACAATAACAATTAAAAAGGATTTTTTTTCCTGCAATATTGAATAGTCACAATAATGACTTATTTTAACAATTTGTTTAACGAATACTGTTTAAAGCAACAGAAATAGGCTAATATTAAAATTTATTTGAAAAATAAAAACACTGTAAAAAATAAAGAGTGCATGCAACAAACTAAATAAATTGGGGTACTATTTTGTCACCTTGTAATGTCAATGCTGGGCTACTGCTTACTACCATCATCACCACTTCATTCCAAATGCAGAATAATGTATGATAAAAAAACAACCCTGTGGTAAATGCAAAACATGAACAAACCAAAAACACAACCACAAATTCAAAAACATAGACATCAGATCTAAATGACGAGAGCAGATCATTATTGAACATCACAAGCTGGTTGCTGATTGGAACTGGTGCATGACCAGTGCAAAGGAAACAGAATTTTACTAGTTAGCCTAGAAAACACAATTTAATGGAAATGTAGTGAGGAATTAAACTAGGCTTCAGTTAGTTTTTTAAATATTATTTTTAAATGTTCTTATATTTATTTTATTTGCATACTCAATTTGTCATGATGTGAGTACACTATGCAAAATAAGTATGATGTGTGTGTGTGTGTGTGTGTATGTATGTATATATATATATATATATATATATATATATATATA
>MU533908.1:2656291-2672227 GCA_024362625.1 Silurus asotus
ATATATATATATATATATATGGAGACGGATGATCCGCTGTGGCATATATAAATATATATATAAAATCACATTTGGTTTCACTATGAGATTCTTCTACACTTTCCCTTTGTTCCTGCCGACTGTCCTGCGGCAACCCTCATGTGCTGTTCAAAAAGGACCTTCCCTTAAGTTACTGCTGAAGAGATGTTTAATTTCCTGCACTGTTTGCTTTTCCACTTTTGCTTACTTAATGTGTTTCATACATACGACCTACCAAAATACAGAAATCATGAATATTAACCCATGACCCAGTCAGTCCCAAACATCCTCTGTTTTGGCACGTATTTTTTGTAAGATGAAATCTGACCCCAATCCCTCAGCCTAAGTGCCTTTTTTTAATTTATTTTATTACATCACTTGCCTCCACTGACACTTTGTGTTGGCAGATATTTCAGTGTGTATGTGCAATTGCAAGCCACTGCCAAAACGCATCTCTGCACATTACATGCATCTATAGAAATATAATATGCATGTCATAGTTTAGAAACTTATTCTATTTCCAGATGATCCAATAAATAAAGAAATCTGAGTCCTTCACTAAGTTAATAAGTGAGATTAGTGTAAGCGCTTGACATCCTAAATGAAGGTTTGAATGACGTAGAGCTGCCCTACGCACTGTTAAACTTCTTACAAATGTACCTATTAAACTGCTACAAGCTGGAAGACACCCTTGTTATCAATGCTAGAAGATGAAGTGAAGGAAAGTTGTGTAAAATCGAAAACCAAAAAAAAGCAGAAACCCGTCTCAGCCCCTCTGAAAAGGGAATCTGTAAAAAGAAATTACAAATCTACACAAATATAAGGAAAACAAAAACAAAAACACCCTGCACTACTATCTAAACCTTATAATATTTGGCATGACAGACATGATGATGAGCATGGTGCAATGTACATTCCCACTCATTGGTGGAAATATGGAACAACAACAGGAAACAACAACAACAACAACATAAAAAAGCACATTGTTTCAAAGTCGTAATTGGTCAAAATCATTCTGGAGTTTCCGCAGGAGTTGACTTAATAATTATCGAATTAAACAAAACAAAACAAAACAAAAAAACAAATGCAACAAAGAAGGTCAGGAATACTAAGACTAAAATACAAGAGGAAATTATTAGGGGGAAAAAATTAAATATAATTAAAAACAAGAAAAAATTAAAAGCAGCTTTTACAAAATAAGACATAAGAATGCATAAAGTGACCCTTTTTTCTTCTGTCCCGGCAGACGCGGCTGCTGATCACAGAGAGCCCGTGTAAAACTTGAGGATTTTGCATACGACATTTAACTCCAGATCTGGTAAAGAAAAAGAAACACAGGCGTCAGAATCTGAATGCTGTGTTTTACGATTGTTTAACATCCAAGAATATCTCTAAAGTTATTAATCACCTACTACAAACAAGTCCACTTGCAGCATAAGGAAAGGTATTTGTAGCGTAGAAACAATCTTGGCAGAAATAGAGCTATGGAAATTATTTAAAATATACTCTATATACTGTACGTACCTTATTGTTACAGTGGGTTCCAACAATTTGTGAACGGTATCAAAAATCCTGCATTCTTTACTAATTAAAATAATTTTTTTCCCTATTACAAATTATATCATCAGCCAAAACCTTATTAGAGCCTTAGAAATATTTACATACAGTGTTAGCTTCTCCAAAAATGCAGATGAAATATTTTGCCATGCGTCTTGTAAAACTTGCCAAAGATATTAAATAAGGTTCAATATTTCTTTTTGACCTTGTGAACCAGTTCAAACACAAGGAAACCAACAGGGAAGCTTATGAGTTAAAACAATATTCAATAATGAAGCAAATGGAGAAAAGAACTTACATGATTGACAAGTGGGCTCTACCAATGAGGTGGCACATAGCTGTAGCCAGGCGTTCCTTGCGGACGATATGTTGGCACCGTAACTGGGTGTGGACCAAGAGAAGTGTGCTGGGGTGTGGTCAAAAGAGTTCCTGTTTAAAGAATCACAGGGCATTATTTTTAGTCTCTGTACAACTCAGCAGCAACATCTATCAAAGTATAAAGAAATAGGCTATTCGTAAGGATTATGATTAGAACAATAGAGGCAGAAATTAAGTTGGCAATTTTTATACTTAGCCAACATGTAGCCAATTACTGTTTCTAGTGGTTAGCTACATCAAGCTATTATTTTTTTATTTAATCATATGGTTTGCTCTTGAAGGTTTTTATTATTGAGGGGAAAACAAAATTCAAAACTACATAGCCCTGTGTAAAAAAGTGTTTGCCCCCTAAACCTAATAAAACCTAAGAACTTCAATCAAAAGTGTTTGCGATAACCTGCAATAAGTTACAGCGCTGTACAGAATTGTTGTAATTCAGCCACATTGAAAGGGTTTTCGAGCATGAACCGCCTTTTTTAAGGTCCTGCCACCGCTTCTCAATAGGATTCAGGTCAGGACTTTGACTAGGCCACTCCAAAATCTTCATTTTGTTTTTCTTCAGCTATTCATAGGTGGACTTGCTGATGCGCGTTTTGGATCATTGTCCTGCTGCAGAACCCAAGTTTGCTTCAGCTTGAGGTCATGAACAGATGGCTGAACATTCTCCTTCATGATTTTTTTCATCCTTTAATTCATGGTTCCATTTATCACAGTAAGTCTTCCAGATCCTGAAGCAGCAAAACAGCCACAGACCATCACACTACCACCACCATAGATTATTGTTGGTGTGATGTTCTTTTTCTGATACGCGGTGTTACTTTTATGCCAGACGTAATGTGAGACACACCTTCTAAAAAGTATTTTCACAAAAGTCTTGGGGATCATCAAGATGTTTTCTGGCAAAAGTGAGACAAGCCTTTATGTTCTTTTTGGTCAGCAGCAGTTTTCAGCTTGAAATTCTGCCATGTAGACTATTATTGCCAGGTCTCTTTCTTATGGTGAAGTCATAAACACTGACCTTATCTGATGCAAGTGCAGCCTGCAGTTCTTTGGATGTTCTTTGGATGTCTTTTGTGACCTCTTGGATAAGTACTCGCTGTGCTCTTGGGGTAATTTTGGTCATCTGGTTCACTCTTGGGAAGGTTCTCCACTGTTCCATGTTTTCGCCATTTGTGAATAATTTCTTTCAATGTGGTTCACTGGAGTCCCAAAGCTTTAGAAATGGCTTTATAACCTTTTCCAGACCGATAGATCTCAATTACTTTCTTTCTCATTTGTTTCTGAATTTATTTGGATCTCAGCATGATGTCTAGCTTTTGAGGAACTTTTGGTCTGCTTCACTTTGTCAGGCAGGTCCTATTTAAGAGATTTTTTGATTGCGAACAGGTCTGGCAGTAATCAGGCCTGGGTGTGTCTAAAGAAATTTAACTCAGGTGTGATAAACCACAGTTTTTTTCCCTCAAAAAAAAAAAAAAAAACCCAAAACAAAAACAAATATTTTAATCAGTAAGGGGGAAAACACTTTTTCACACCACTGTACCTCTTTATGTCAACTCCAAATATCTACTGGTGCATTGATTCTTATTGATGTTATATATACCTATATATGCAAAATGAATAGAAATTGCTTAAATGCGATGATGATTTGACAGCAAAAAATGACTGCAATCTGAGTGTGTTTCATGATTTAAAAAGAGAACCCAGCCATTAGGTTTGCACAAAACAGTGCACTCTTAGTGCCAGTACCAAGCCCAGATAAATAGGGGGTCTGGGTTGCGTTAGGAAGGGCATCCAGCGTAAAACATGTGCCAAATCAAATATGTGGATCACAAACCACAATTTCATACCGGATCGGTCGCGGCCCGGGTTACCAACGACCGTCGTAGGTATTATTAGCCAACAGGGTACCCATGGAAATTGGGCTACTGTTGGCCGAAGGAGGAGAAGGAGAGGAGGAAGACGTCTAAAGAGACAGCGGGAAAAGGAGAAGTGTAGGAGAGGGGAGGTTAGGGTTGGCACTTTATATGCTGGTACTATGACTGGTAAAGGGATCAGGGTAGCTGATATGATGAAGCAAAGGTGGATATGTTGTGTGTTCAGGAGACCAAGTGGAAAGAGAGTAAGACCAGGAGCATTGGAGGTGGCTTTAAACTGTGAAAAGAGAAATGGTATAGGCGTGATTCTGAAGGAAGAGTACAGTAAGACTGTAGTGAAGGTGAAAAGATTTTCTGATAATGTGATGAACGTGAAGCTGCAAGTTGAAGGGGTAATGATAAATTCATCAGTGCTTATGCTCCACAAGTCAGTTGTGAGATGGAGGAAAAGAAAACATTTTGGAGTGAGTTAGATGAAGTGGTGAAGAGTGTACCTAAGAATTAACCAATTGGTGATTGGGGCAGACCTTAATGGCCATGTTGTTGAAGAAAACAGAGGTGATGAGGAGGTGATGGGTAGGTATGGTCTTAGGGAAAGGAATGAGAGAGAAATTGGAGACTGTAAGGTGTTGGCAGGGGACAGTTTACCAAGACAGCATTGGATGGTGGTCTGTAGGATGGTTTCGGAGGTGAAGAAGAGGAGATTGAGAACTGAAAGAAGAATAAGTTAGTGGAAACTGAAGGAGGAATACTGTAGTGTGAGATTCAGGGAAGAGGTCAGACAAGGGCTCGGTGATTGTGAAGAGGTGCTGCATGATTGGGCAACTACTGCAGAACTGATAAGGGAGACAGCTAGAAAGGTAAGCAATAAAGGATGGAGATGGAAATGTGTTGACTAGTGAGGAGAGTGTGTTGAAAAGATAAGAGGGTATTTTGAGCAGCTGGTGAACTAGGAAAATGAGAGCGAGAGACGGTTGGATGGAGTGTAGATGGTGCAGCAGGAAGTGGATAGGATTAGTGAGCGCAGCAATTAGGAGGATGAAGAGTGGAAAGTCGGTTGGACCAGATGACATTCCAGTAGAAGCGTGGAGATGTTTAGGAGAGATGGCAGTGGAGTTTTTAACAAGATTGCTTAACAGGATATTGGAAGGTGAGAGGATGCCTGAGGAATGGAGGAAGAAGTGTGCTGGTTCCAGATTTTAAGAATAAGAGAGATTTGCAGACCTGCAGTTAATACAGGGGAATAAAGTTGATCAGTCACACCACAAAGTTATTGGAAAGAGTAGTGGAAGCCAGGCTAAGAGAAAAGTTGACCATCTGTAAGCAACAGTATGGTTTCATGCCAAGGAAGAGCACCACAGACACATTATTTGCTTTGAGAATGTTGATGAAAAAGTATAGAGACGGTCAGAAGGATTTGTATTGTGTGTTTGTGGATTTAGAGAAAGCGTAGCACAATGTGCTGAGAGGAGTTGTGGTATTGTATGAGTAAGTATGGTGTGACAGAAGTATGTGAGGGTGGTGCAGGACATGTATGAGGACAGTGTGACAGCAGTGAAGTGTGCAGTAGGAACGACAGACTGGTTCAAGTTAGAGGTTGGACTGCATCAAGGATCAGCTCTGAGCCCTTTCCTGTTTGCAGTGGTGATGGACAGGTTGACGACAAGGTCAGACAGGTGTCTCTTTGGACTATGATGTTTGTGGATGATATGGTGATTTGTGGTGAGAGTAGGGAGCAGGTTGAGAAGAGCCTGGAGAGGTGGAGGTACGTGCTGGAAGGGGAATGAATGTCAGTAGAAGTAAGACGGTACATGTGTGTGAATGAGAGGGAGGCAGTGGAGTGGTGTGGTTGCAGGGAGAATAGGTGGTGAAGGTGGAGGAGTTCAGGTACCTGGGGCCAACAGTGCAAAGTAACAAGAGAGTGTGTTAAAGAAAAGAAGAAAAGGGTGCAGGCAGGGTGGAGTGGGTGGAAAAGAGTGATAGCAGGAGTGTTTTGTGATAGAAGAGTATCTGTGAGAGTGAAAGGGAAAGTTTAGAGGACTGTGGTGAGACCTGCGGTGTTGTATGGTTTAGAGACAGTGACATTGAGTAAAAGACAGGAGGTGGAGCTGGAGGTAGCAGAGCTGAAGATGTTGAGATTTTTATTGGGAGTGACGACGATGGACAGGATTAGAAATGAGTTTATTAGATGGACAGCGCATGTAAGATGTTTTGGGGACAAAGTGAGAGAGGCCCAATTGAGATGGTTTGGAGGCATAGTGCAGAGGAGGGACATGGGGTATATTGATAGGAGAATGCTGAGGATGGAGCCACCAAGAAGGAGAAAAAGAGGAAGGCCAAGGAGGAGGTTTATGGATGTGGTGAAGGAAGACATGCATATATAAATTTCTACTTCTTTCGGCAGCTCCCATTAGGGGTCGCCACAGTGGAACATCTGTCTCCATTCCCCCACTATGGCGACCGCTAATGAGAGCAGCCGAAAGAAGAAGAAATTTATATATATATATGCAGAGCAACATACAAAAGTCAAAAGGTTCTACCCCTGCCTTAAAATGTGTGTTTGTGTGTGTGTGTGTGTATGTGTATGTGTGTGTGTGTGTGTGTGTGTGTGTGCATGCATGCTTGTTTCTTTGTTTGACCTGCAGACATAGCCATAGTGGTTCCTGCCACCATGCCCATGGTGAGCGCGCTGGGTCGCTGGGTCACAGGGGGCACCGGGGCAGGGTATAGGGCAGAAGGGATGCTGTTGGGCTGCACCACTGTGGTGTGATGGATAACGTGGGGCTGTGCAGCGTACACAGGCTGAGTGTAATAGGCTCCCTATAGAGACAGTAGCATTTGGATGTTATTAATGAATGCCAATTCCTGAAAATAAGTTTTCAATCACATTTTTACAAATGTATATTGTTGTATATAATAATACATAATATGAGGATTAAAAGTTCTGAATTCCTTATACTTCAAATCAAGAAGTTAATTAATGTTGGCAAACTGAGACCAGTTTTTGCATTTTCCTCAATATCAACTAAATATAACAGTCCCAAGAGACCCTTAAAAAAGGGAAACCCAAAAATATACCATAGTATATGCAGAACTGAATTAAGTACCTTCAACATTTTTTTATTAAAAAAAAAATTGAATAATTAAAAATTAAATAATTAAAAACTAAACAAATTATATTTTATAAGAATATTTTGTGATCTTATTGTATGTTTGAATCCCTGACTCCTAATGCACTAGTCATCTGAGGTTGTAAATGTGCAGCCAGCATTTTATAAACTAACATTACTGCACTAGTCATAAATTCAATTGATCTCTTTAATTTTACATAATGTGGCATAATTATATTAAAAAAAGATTTATAATACCTACAAATGGCAGAAATTGGCTCCCTCAGGCTTTATACCAACTCTTTGTATTAATTAATGCGTGCAAGCGTTGTTCCTCAAGTAAACATCAAGCTTACTAAAGCATACTAAGGTTAAGAAATGAATGCATTTGCATATATACTGTTTTGTCTTCTGCATCTTCAGGCAGAAATGTCCTAAAGTGCACACATTAATATTGCAGCAAATACCTACAAATAATTTTACTTTGTCAATGTAAAAGACAATCTTCTACAGACCCCTTTATTAAATCAACTTGTACATAGATTGACACATTTTTTATAGAAATAGTAAAAGTGAAACTTCCCAAAACACTTCAGAAATCTTAAGAGACATCGTGACTACTATAGGACATGCCTACATGATGCTTCTTAAAGCTTTGAAAGTAGTTTTCTAGACTGGGTTGTGGAAAATGAAACAATCCACCCCTTTTACTCAATATAATATTAACAGTAATTTTCATAAATGCTGCTGTTAGTCATTTACACCAGCCTATTACACCTCCTCACACCCTCAAATTCCTGCCAGCAGAATGTTTTCACTCAGTAAAATCTGAATTATCATCTTTCAACACAATGTGGTTCAGTGTTACAAATACTCCTGGTCTTCATCAGGGCTCCCTTACCTGAGTGTAGAGATTCTGTTGGGGATAGGCACTGCGAATGGGGTACATGGCTGAGGGGTATGTGTTTGGAGAAGGGGAATATGGTGGTGGGGCTCCATTCGATTGGGATGGTGGAACTTTGAACGGAGTCCCTGCAGTGTATCCTGAGGTAGAGAACAAAATATGTTTTTAGTGGACAACATACAGATATCTGGGCAAAAAATGAAATGCAATTACATTCCTATTCCCGAGAAACCGAAATGTATTCCTTGTGTGAACAGGATATGCATCAGAACCTGAATGTGTTCACAGGTAAAAGGTAATATTTCCAGGGATACTGAGAAATAAGTGCAAATGAAAATATACAAATATACCTTAGGGGTCTTAGGGTAACTTGGGTCTGCATTCAATCAAAGAAATGATACACAAGAAACTATTGATATATCAATACAACTCTGATCTACTTGTGTGCTTTGCTTTAATCATAGTTATAATATATACATACATACATACAAACACACTTATGTTTTTAGTGTCGCCAATGTTTTTACACTCTAACACACTTGTGGTCCTCCATGGCTTTAAAGTAAAGATATATCTCTCTTTTACAGATGACAAAAATTGGAATTAATATTTTTTTTAACCAGGACAAAATAATAATACAAAATATCTAATTAAAACAGATTTACCCATCCAATGCATGTTTCTATTTCTAAACATCACCACTGACAGGAACTGAAAGCTACACAGAGAAATGAAAGTGGTGGAGCTGAACTTTGTATGTACAGCCCATTAGACTGATTTTTTTCAATCAAGTTTAGAAAAGCTTTTTTAGAACTAAATTCTTCAGTGCACAAAAGTGAGTGAACAAATGTAAACAATAGATGTCTTAAAAAAAAACAAAAGAAATAAGATTTCTTTGTCTCACTCATTGTGTTAAGAACTTTTGCACTCAACCACAAGATAATGCAAGAATATATAATAAATCATAAAACTCAAGAAAAAAAGTAATGCAAACAAACCATTCTAAATAAAAAAAATATTTTGAGCTATGCTAGTAGACATCGAAATGAATTGAGTTAAACTAGACATAATAGAGAGACTGAGAAGAGAAACAGAAAAAGAAAAGAAAGAACAAAATAGACAGAGATCAGATGGCGGCCTCCATTATTTACATGCACAAAGAAAAAGCTTCCAAACTGTTATGTGTCAGTCCAAACAAAGCTCCTCACAGACCAGAGATTTAATCCATACTAATCCTCCTGGTATTAAATATATGAGCCACTTATATCTATCCTGCTTATCTGCACTAATGCACTTCGTTTAGACAAGTTATGGGTTTGTTTTCCGAACTTCATGACAAAGCAAATCTTACTGAACTCGACAAACTCATGGCATGGGCCACAGCAGCAAGTCAAACACCAGCCGATCACAGAAATCACAAGGACAGACACAAGCACAACTTTATTTATTTTTTCCTATGAAATTATTCAGAAATATATAAATATTATGTTTGCTTTGATAATAAAGGCAACTATTTCTTATTAACAGGCAGGGAGGCCACTTTTTACTGGAACTGACAGGCACCGAGTGAGGCCACACCCCTTTTATTTGAACTGACAGATGGACAAACCATGTCTCTATCAATGGAATGCACAAAGTCCACATCTCTTTTATGGGAACTGACATAAAAAGAGGCCAGATCTTATTTATAGGAACTGATCGGCATAGAAGCCCTTGCATTTCAATTGACATGCAGAAAAATCATGCCTTTTCTAAGTAAGGTGAATTACTACAGTAGAAAATCATCAGTACAAAATTTGATCAGCATCCATTAAGGTTTTTTTATTTCTAAGAGCTAGCATGTGAATCCAATAACACATGCCCTATACATACAGCAACATTCAAATATCCTTAAAATAGAGACAAGACATACTGTATGTCTAATGAGGTTAAGAATGGGCTGGTGTTTAACAAATTAATATATTACAAATATAAACTGTTGGATGCAATATGAAGTGTAATGGTGGAAAAAGATTCCTGCACATTTAATTCATTTACATCTTTGTGTTGTTTCAGAATTCTTCTGACAGGCACAAGTCAATGTTCTTCAACAGACTTCTGGGAGAATATAATATGGGAGTTAGAGGCAAACAATTGTATATGATGCCTCTTGATGCATTAGCATTACATTTTCATAACAGCTGTTCCAGCCTGACAATGCCCCTGTGTACAAAGAGAATATATATCTATATATATACACACACACACACACACACACACACATCTGTAAATATACGTACAGCAAATGTGAAATGTGGAATGGGATGTCCAAAATGCAGATACAACTCTTAAAAACAAACTTTTGTATATTTTATAATAAAGGTAAATAGTTATTTTTATAAAACCTGTGCTATGTTAGGAGCAATTGTGTTTTTGTAAACGTACACAGTAAAGATTCATTAGTGTATGAAAGAAATATAGCTGAATGCAATTGCATTACTCAGACTAAAGAGATTCCTTAATATTTGCAAAGCCTGGGGTTTACTGGTCTAAAGTTAATTATTCAATGAGTTTACTAATTTGTTGGCAGGAGAATTAACTCCATTTGTTAGATATGCGTTAGGATAAAATGTAAATATATAAACATAGTTCTACTCTCCTAGGTTCATCTCTAGTTGAAGCAAATGAGAAACTTGAATGATCGAGGGTCTGTAAGAGCCAGAATTCGCACACCATGCTGAGAGTGCTGCCATTTTTCCAAGGCCATGGGGTCAATTTCACTATGGACGCCACTGTAGGGATCACGAAGGGTAGTTAACTATATTTAAAAAATAATGCATACCAGAAGTGTTAATTCACAACTGCCCATCGCCTGCATTTCCGTTTATACCACAGTTATCATACCTCAAAATACTGTTTAATTTGATTACTTTCGAGACTAGTTTTACTAATTTTAAACTATTTCTAGCCCTACATATCACTAGCGTTCTTTAACATAAGATATTGTTCTAGAACTAGAAAAGAGGCTTGTTATTGATCTAAAAACTTGAAATATTTCAATTATCTCATTGTGGTTTGTCAGATTGTGTTTTTGTAAATTATTGTGATTAAGTATGTCATTGTGTTTTTGTGGACAGAATCGTAATTTTCCATTATTTCAGTTAGAGTAGCAATATGGAACTGCAAATAAATACACTGCCTGTCCAAAAAAAAAAAATCACCACACAAATATTTTGTTCGCATTCGGCGTGGCATGGTTTCGACAATCTTCTCAATGTCACAACATTTATTCCTGTCCAGAGTTGCAGTAATTTTTAACCAAGATTTTGTATTGATGACGGAAGAGTCGGATCACTGCGCAAAGTCTTCTCCAGCACATCCCAAAGAGTCTCAATAAGGTTAAGATCTGGCCTTTGTGGTGGCTGATCCGTATGTGAAAATTATGTCTCATGCTCCCTGAACCACTCTTTCACAATTTTTGATTTTGGTCATTTAGTATATTCAGGTAGTCAGCTGACCTTTAGGCATTCTTTAGTCCCCCACAGGCTTGTTTGTAGGGTAGGCAATAGGCATGATAGGGGCATCAGTTCATCTTCCTCTCTTCTTACCCTGATTCGCCCATCACTTTGGAACAGGGTAAATCTGGACTCATTAGACCACATAACCGTCTTCCATTGCTCCAGAGAACAATCTTTATGCTCCTTAACAAATTGAAGCCTTTTTTCCGATTAGCCTCGCTGATAAGTGGATTTCTTAGGGCTACACAGCTGTTTAGTCCCAATTTCCCTTTGCATTGTGCGTAGGGAAATGCTCTTGCTTTCGCTATTAAACATAGCTGTGAGTTGTTTTTTTAAGATTTGATTTCACTCAACGTTTAAGCAATCACGATCATTTGAGATTTTTTATCGAAGATGATGGTTCCCCACTATCCTTTCAGTTTTTATTTAATGCGTTGGACAGTTCTTTACACAATTTTAGTTGTTTTAGCAATCTCCTTCGATGTTCTCTCTGCTTGATGCATGCCAGTAATTTGTTTCATCTAAAACAGATTAACATCTTTTCCACGACCACTGGATGTCGTCTCGACATGGTTGTTTTAGAAATGAGAAGCTACTTACTGCATCAAGTTAAATAATTTATCAGCTGAAAGATAATCATCCATACATTAATTATCCAATGGGAGGCTCTTACTTATTTGCTTACTTAAATCCAGGTGGTGACTATTTTTTGGACAGCCAGTGTGTAAATGTGTGCATAAAAATAGAAATGCCTAGAAATACTTTATCTGTTTATTATATAATTGCACACCTTTGAATGTATGTTAAGCAAACAGAATCGAGTATCAGTAACAGTGCTGCAGTATAAACAAACAGATACAATATATGGCAGACGTTTTGGGATCCCTGACCATTACACTCATATGTAGGTCTCAAATTGGGAAGCACTTAACTGTATTGCAGGCCCCAAACGTGTTCCAGCATGACTATTTCCCTGTCTACATAGATTATGGATAAAGTTGGAGTGAAAGAACTCGGGGTCCTGCACAGAGTCCTCAAAACCTAAAAGTGGCTAAATGCTTCCCTTTTTTTTATTTTTTTTATGAGACCTAGATTCGAATTTGATTTTGATCTAGCATAGCATAAAATAGATGCATTATACTTACTGCATTGAAAGTATGTGTGCATGTGTGTGAGATATGTTATTAAAAAACAGTACCTATCGTTTTAATGTGGTGTAATAAGAGCAGGCACGTGCACAGGTAGGGCTCAACCTGTGCAGAGCACATGCCCTTTTTGCCCTTACACT
This sequence comes from Silurus asotus, assembly GCA_024362625.1. Lineage (NCBI taxonomy): Eukaryota > Metazoa > Chordata > Actinopteri > Siluriformes > Siluridae > Silurus > Silurus asotus. Next base: position 2,668,918 of record MU533908.1, read on the forward strand.
CCGAAGTGCCCTTTTTTTGGTGGTGTTACTAAATAATCTTGATATAAAATATAAAATATATGCAGTTTCAGCATATGTACCTCAAAAGGTCTGTGCACGGCCCTGAATAAGAGTATTTTCTGAATGCTTGTGTATGACGAACTGTGATCATCCACAATTACCCAAATAAAAACCCGCATATTATGTCCAACCACAAGGGGGCAGTGTTAGTCTATGATACCCAATAGTGAAGGAAAACGAGACAATACCTTATGCTTTTAATGTCACTGTAATTTATAATTCTGGCATTAATCGTTTATTGCTTTTGTTCACAGGAACAAGCAACGTAAAAAAAAAATACATAAAATATTATATATCTGATGTCAAATAAAAGATGTTTTATGTTAATTTTAGACAAAAGCTCTAGAGCACCTATATCGACTGTGAACTAAAATGACTGTAAATGTGGATTTTCTGGGTTGCCTCTGTCTCCCACACTTTCCTCTCATCCACCAAAAATGTATTCAGGTCAAATGGCTTTCATGTTCTTCTGCTGTTCTTCACCCTTGACCCACAAAATGTAATGGTTTATGCAGGCTCGGGTACTTTTCTTCTCATTACGACTTAAAAAGCGATTATCCGACTTACAATATGAACTGGCAGCTCAAACTGGCCATTTTCTGTGACCTCTCAACCATAAATTTACCCTCTCTGAAACTGTCACTGATTCAGTTTCCTTTCCGATTCCAGATCATATGTCATAAAGATCAGACCGTTTCCCCATTCTTAAGTATGATGTGAACATTAACTAAAGCTCATAAAATAATCTGCATGATTTTATGCATTGTGCTGCTGTGTCATGATTAAACACATACCTATAAGTAAGCAGTTATTCAGATGTACATGTGCACCTATTTCTAACAAAAGCGAGCCTTAAAGACAGAAAGATGAGAAAAAAAGATGGATGCTACACTGTACAGTGCCAGCTCGACTCTCCACAGGTGTTAATACACACCCAGCAGTTCACACACATGCCCAGACGGGGCACGATGCCCAGTGTGTGTGTTTCTGCTCTAAACTCTGCCTACACTTTTTCACACCCATCTGTTAGGATGGAGAGAACAGGACATCTCATCTACTGGATGCTGTCCAAAACTAAAAGTTTAATCCGATGCCATTTACATCTACAGTTCATCATCTACATAGATTTACATAGAATCTACATAGAGTTTTGTAGCCTTTGCTTCATTATTTTATTATCTTGGCTGTATGTTTAGGGTCGTTGTCCAGTGGGAAGATCAACCGTCACACCAGTATAAGGTCAGGAGCAGGTTTTCATCAAGGATGTCTCTGTTCATTGCTGCATTCATCCTCCCCTTGAGCCTGACTAGTCTACAAGTTCTTGCAGCTGAAAAACATCCCCACAGTATGATGATGCCACCACCGTGCTTTACTGTAGGAATGTTTTTGGCCAGCTGATCAACCATGCCATGTTTCCTCCAAACATGGCGGTTGGCATTCAGGCTGTCATGTGCCTTTTACTGAGCAGTGGCTTCTGTCTGGCAACTCTACCATACAAGCCTGATTGGTGGATTTATGCAAAGATAGTTGTTCTAGAATACAATCCTTCTTCTCGATACAATCCTGTCTCAGAGATCTACAGACAATTCCTAGGACTTCATGGCTTGCTCTGACATGCACTGTTAACTGTGGAACCTCATAAAGACAGGTGTGTGCCTTTCCAAATCACAGCCAACCAATTCAATTTACCACCAATCAAGTTGTAGAAACATCCGAAGGATGATCAGTGGAACCAGTAAGCACCTGAGCTTAATGTTTAGTGTCATAGCAAAGGCTAAGAATTCTTATGTGCATGCCATTTTTTTCATGTTATAGTTTGCAAAGATCTCAAACAACCGTCTTTTACCTTGTCATTATGGTGTATTGTATGTAGAATTTTGAAGAAAATAAGGAATATAATCCATTTTGGAATAAAGCTGTAACAAAATGTGGAAAAAGTGAAGCGCTGTGAATATTTTCTGGATGCACTGTAGTTATTTTGCCAAGCCTTCTACTGTCTAAAGCTGAAAACCTTATTTTCACATACTTATTATAAAAATATATATTTGATGTACATTATGAGTAAGATGTTTAAGGGGTGGAATGTTTGTCTTGAGACGGAGCTGCTTCTGGAAGTCGAAGTTAACGGAATAGAATGGAAGAAAGAGCGGTTATTTGTTTTTCCTCAGATTTATGTGAAATTTCATTGTATCCAGCAGTCAAGATTAGATTATAGAATCAGTCCAAACATATATAAGGTCACAGCCAGGTCAGATGTCTGAAACAGTTTTTTTCTAATAGCACTTTACTGTTCAGCATACAGAAAACAGTTCAGGTTCGAGCCACTTTTTCTTTAAAACGTTAATCAATTTAGTACGCACCCTGTTTTCGAATACATTAGAGCACCATATACAAGGTGCATGATTACGGGCTGTATACTTTTCATTATGCAACATATTTAAAGCCTCCAAAAATTCCCAATAATCATGACATCTATATTCATATGTAACCTAATATAATCTCGTGTAATCCTTACCTCATTCTTATGCCAATTTTGTTTCTAACACACTATGATATTGCACATATATTTAAATACAGTGATCTTGGTAAGAGATATAAAATCTATCCCAGGTTGAAGATGCAAAATCAACTTTAACCGATGTATACCTTCTGACCTGATAGGCATTTTTATTTTACAAAATGATAAAGGAAAATTTGTCTTGTTCTTGTCTTCAATTAAATTACATATATATACATTCCACAAATGCTCATGGTTTATTTTATGGGGATTTGAAGCATATAATTTAGGAACAATAAAGTGTTGTTAACAGTGGAGACTTCTATGTTGGCATCAAATTCTACTTGTTGTATAAGGAAGTATGCGGCATACTGTGTGTGCATGTGTGTGTGTGTGTGTGTGTGTGTGTGTGTGTGTGTGTGTGTGTGTGCTTTCTTACCTGGAGGGTACCCTGGACTACCTGTCTGATAGAGACTTGGTGTGTAGGCAGGTGCTGCAGTAGGATAGCCTGCTGGGTAACCTAACAAACACGCACACAGCGGAAAAGATGTAAGCAACATAATGTGGGGGAAAAAAAAGAACACAACGCTGCGAAAATGTCAGTTCGTGTCTCAAAAGGATGATGACTAAGAGTCTAATTTAGTCATCAGCTGTGATATACTAATGTAAATCTTCCATGGCAAAGTCAGAACAGTTGGTGAATAAGAGGGAGAGAGAGAGAGAGAGAGAGAGAGAGAAAGAAAAGGAGAGAGA
>MU533908.1:2672274-2817173 GCA_024362625.1 Silurus asotus
AGAGAGAGAGAGAGAGAGAGAGAGAGAGAGAGAAGAGAAAGGTAGAGCGCAGGCTTGGTGATTGAACAGGATGGGCCCAGATGGTGTTCATTACCACTCGTCTGTCTTAATAAGATACAGTTGAGCGAGTGTGAAACACATAGCACCCACTGCCATACTGAACAGCAGAGCTGTCAGACACACACACCCACACACACACAAATCAGACACAACTCTCCAGGAACAATAAGTTGAAACTGCCATGTCTGATGTAGAGTGAGCTGGTCCCACTGTATCTGACGTAATAAATCCTGTTTCTCAGAAATCACCTACAATGCAGATACATGGCTGTATATTATTAGCATATTTATGTACCAACTGAACAACCGAAATGTGTGTGCTCGGAAAAATGTATTTACTATTAACAGTAATATTAAATAAGACAGCTAGTGTGCTGTCAGAAATTACCAAGGGCTAATTTCACATTGGCTTTCACAAAAAAACTACCTGATATTTGCTAACATAAGGAAAAGTATTAAATATATTTATATAGTGTAGCTATTACTATTAATGGTACTGTGCATCAATCTATAAAATTTATGTACACTGTAAAACCAAAGGTTTGTGGACACCTAACCATCACACCCATCTTTGCTGGAAAAACAAAACAAAACAATAAGAACAATTAAAGAAATTCTAAAGATTTCCACTACAAATACCATTACAAACAATCAATTGGTAACCATTATTCCATGATTTTCATTACATTAAAAAATAGCATAGGAACCTTCGTGAAAACATATTGAAATCTGGCTGCTTAATGATGTCCTAATGATCGCTGTTGGTGTTCAATGGATACCAATATGTGATGTGCCTAATGGATGTTATAAATGAAAAATAGAACACTTTGTACAACATGCTACCAATATAAATACAAGCTAAGTATCAGTAGAGACAACAGGGTTATACCAATTCAGTTCTTATTACAACCAAAACAATTCTGATTATAACCATGTATATATTTATTTATTTATTTAAATTTTTTTTTAGCAGGGATATGCTAGTGTACTAATGCCCATGATCCTGAATGCTGGAAATCCTGACAGTCAAGCTCTAAAATCTCCCAAAACCCACTTCTCCTAAGCAAGCAATTTGTTTTTTGTAGTGAGTATGCTATCATGCAAGCATTTAAAAAAAAAAAAGAAGCAATACCTACGCAGCAGCGTGCAGGAACACTTTCTCAAAATATGTATGACCGGGAGCACTTTCTTATGACACTGATGGTCTGTAAGTTGGTGAGGTTGTACCAATTCAAACACTTATTCTGAATTTTTTTTTTTTTTTTTTTTTTTTTTTTTTTTTTTTTTTTTTTTAAGAAAAACAAGAATTCAAGGAATGCTGATTGAAGGGAACATTTTTTTTTTCATATATTGGTATACACTCAATAATCCAAACACAGCTGGCCAAATGGCACATTGTTCAAACTTTGATAATTTCTGTCTCCTCAGCATTCTCCCTTTCTATTGCTCCTTGCAGCTCCTTGCGTCTTATCTTTTTTTTTTATATATATATCTCATGAATAAGTACTGACACATCTTTCTTCTGTCACCTCCATAAAAGACTGCAAGTATCGCATAATTGCAGTGTAACAGCTCTACACCTGTCTCTCTCTCTTTTTCTCTATAATTGACTCTAAGATGTTCACAGCAATGCGGTCGACACTACAGTGCTATCCTTTGAATACACACACATGCCAGTGGCGTTCCCCGGTAAAAAGCAGGAAATATGCTGAATTAAACATGTGCTGTACAATTATAGAAGCAAAAAATACAGTATGTCCATGCATATTATTGCTGTCCGACAGTAAGAGAAGGACAATTTTCCTTATACAAGAATCTTATACAAGAATACCACATCGTGATACTATGCAAGTTTTTAAATAAATAAATACATGAGTAAGACTAATGAGTTACATTAAATTAATAGTTTCCCATAACTTGGCTCAGTGGCCACTGCGGAGGGAATTTTTTAACACACTATATTTGTATTTTGATGTAATATGACAATTAAATGCACTAAATGAGTTTAGTTTTCACCAATATTCCTGTATACATTTAAGCAAAAACATTTAAAGATTTTTTTTAAAGATGTGTACAAAGACATTACATATTTAGGTTTTTGAATGGAGACAATATGTGAATGATGATTATGGATGAGAGATTCAAATATAAGTATGGGCAGAAAGCATTGATAAGTATGGATAGAGAGAATGAACAGTGAGTACTGATAGTATTTACAATGAATTTTGACAATGATTATGGATGGTGAGTATGTACAGTGAGTACTCCTGATGAGTATGGAAAACAAGTACTGACTCTGTATAGAGAGATAGAACTTTGAATATGGACAGTATGGATAGTGGGTGTTTACAATGAGTACTGATTATGGGTATGGACAGTGATTACTAATAATGAGAAAGGATGAGTATGGACAGTAAGTAAGTACTGCAAAAGAATATGGATGGCAAGTAGGAACAATAAGTGATGGCAAGTACAAACATCCAGTATTGATGATTGCGAGTATGGTTTGTGAGTATTGGAGATTAGTATTAGGTTTTTTTAGATTTATGAATGGAATAAATGAGTATGGATGGTGAATAAAAACCTGAGAAAGAATTATTGAAACCAATGGATGATAATGGCAATAATAAATCAAGTATAGACATCTATTATGGTTGGCAAAATAAATATCAAGCAGAGACAGTGAGGCAAAAATGCATAGAAGAAACCAAATGTTCTCGACAACAAACAAAAGCACTTTAAATTCTGTCTCTTGAAGATGTTAAAAATGACTGCAAGTCAGCACTCAGTTCCCACGGAAACAATGGATTTTATAGTGTTTTCTCTGCAGCCTATCTAGGCAGCTAATATCTCCTTACTTGCATTACTCTCATAACAATGATTCTCACCTGTGTATGCCATGGTTTTAGGGTTTCCATAAGGAGTCCCAGGCTGCACTGGACTGTACACAGGGTTCATACTGGATACTCTGCTCTTGCTGTAAAAGAGAGAGAGAGAGAGAGAGAGAGAGAGAGAGAGAGAGAGAGAGAGAGAGAGAGAGAGAGAGAGAGAGAGAAAGAGAGAGAGAGAGAGAGAGAGCAATAATACAGAGGAAAGTAGGAAAATATTAATTCCATACAAATACACTCTGCAAAACCGACCCAAAACCAAAAGACAGCTGAAATCTTTCAAAAGACACAAATATGTAAAACATATGGATAGGAAAAACAGATGACATGGAATTTGGGTGTCCAAGCCAAGAGAAATCAGGCAGAGATGAAGACTCACACACAAACAACTGAAGGCAAATACACAAACAAGAAGTGACATATACGCAGAGATCAAGAGAGAAACACACAAACAGAGAAAGAAACACAGAGAGACACACTTAGTTACACAGCTATAAGATAACATCCCTGTAGCATTTATACAGCATTCTTTTGTGTGTATAATCCACAGAATCTATGTAAAATGCCAACAAGTGTTAATGTTCTTCCTGTGCATAAGATCTAAGCTTTGTCTGGCAGTTTCAGCTCATGTCCTCTCATAATGGAGAAACAGTGGCTGCTAACTTGCAATTCTACAAAACCTTTTTCCTGTGATATTCTGGAAAAAATATATATATATTCAGAAATCAGAAGGAAACAATGATTTAGCATTAAATAGAACAATGTTCCTCTTTGATACTAGCTCCATTGCAAGCTAGTTTAGCTAGCATGTTAGCTATTTTGGATGACAGAAAGAAAGAAGGCCCTTCTCTCTTTGTAATATACAAGTACATATCAAATATCAAACTATTTTGCACACATTTTAATGATAACTTTAGGAATTTCGTGAAGATTTGTTTTAACTGTCATGTGTAGATGTGCATTCCTCTATGCTGCAGCTGTCAGCCCAATATATTTATAATATATAGGAGACGGATTATCTGATTTGTAAAACCTAGTAAAAGTAAAACATTGTAAAACAATCAGTGTGACCCGTTTTCCATTTTCATGTTTTTTTTTTTCTTTTTCAAGTTGGACATTTTAACCAGAGCTGCTAGCCCAGTAGTCTGATAGTTAGCATCAATTTGAGCATACTAACAAAGCTAGCAAATTATATAAGCTAGATATTGATTACAGACTTGGGCAAAAGTTTGGGCTGATTGTTTAAATTAATTTGTAAATAGATATTAGATTTTGTTCACTGCTTAAAGTCATATTCAAAACTTTGGTGAATATGATAATATTTACATTTTGCATTATCTTTGCTTTTTATGTATTCTGTATGATGAAAAACAGCATTTCCAGATGTAACTGGACCTTAAAAAATGTTTCTGATGATTAAAAAAAACAGTTTATTGTGGTGTGGAAAAACATTGAATGCCCTATTCAGTTTTCCATTTCCTATCTGAGATGCTGTACCTGGACATTTGTGTCAGAAACATGGTATGCACAGGACATCAGTTGTACCAATCATAAAAGATGATAAATTCTAATGCTATCAAATTAGTTTAAGCAGCTTCTACTTATTTTAAAAACACCTGCACTTACACCGGTCCTTTGTGAATAAAAATGCAGATTTTCATGCTATACTCTCTCTCTCTCTCTCTCTCTCTATATATATATATAGTGTGCAAATGTATTATTTTTATTGTTGACTATTTTATTATTAAAAGGTGGTGAAAAGAGCAGCACATAGATATTTTACAATACATTTGGCATGTAAAGGAAACATTTAGGTAAACACACACACCCCCTCAGGTAGATATGGGGTTGTTTTGGACAGTACCAGTCTCTACACTGACCTCTTCAGGCTGCTGTCTGTCGGGTAGAGAAAAGTGTATTTGTCAGAGGGGGGTCCGCCTGCCATTCTCACTGAAGCAAAGGCAAATGAAGGAGGGATGGATATGCAAATCTGAAATAGCAAATAAAAAACAAGAAAGGAAGAAGGAAAAAAGATAGAAAGAAAAACAAATAGAAAGAAAGATAGAAAGAAAGAAAAAACAAAAGGAAAGCAAGGTCATGGTTAGAAAAAGCACAATTGAGCATAGCGAAGCACAGCAACAAAAAAACGGGTAAAGCTGAACAACAAAACAGCTGAGAGAGAGAGAAAGAGAGAGAGAGAGAGAGAAAGAGGTGGAGACAGTCAGTCAGTCAGTCAAACAATGTGCAAGAGACAATCAGAAAGGTACAGAATCAATGAGAGTCATAGAAAAAATGAAAAGCAGAATGTTCTAGAATCTTAGAAAAAGGGAGACAGTGTTAACAAGAGTCAGAAAGAAAGAGATTTAGAGCAGCTATCATAGTCAGAAAATGTCGGAGCGTGAGTGAGAAAAACAGAGTCGGACACAGAGACACAGTGAATGTGTCAGAGACACAGTCGGAGAGGGTCAGAGAGTCAGTAAGAAACTGAGTCAGTGTCAACAAGAGTCAGAAAACATAGATTTGGAACAAGCATTAGTGAGTCAAAGAGAGTGAGAACAAAAGAGAGAGATGTTTAAAAATGTCCGAGACAGTCAGAGGAGGAGAGTCAGAAAGTGTTAGATCGACTGCAAAGACTTTTAGATAGTGTGAGTCATAGATAGTATTAGAATCAAAAAAAAGAATGGGTCAGAATGTCAGTCAATGAAAAAGAGAGTCAGACAGATAGAATTGCGCAGTTTACAAGCTGCAATGGCATGAAATGTTCAACTCATGAGAAGCACTGTGCATGTGCATGTGCATGTGTGTGCACACACTAGAGAATCATGAATCAAAATTATATATTTTTTTTAACTAAAGGTATTTGAAGGTACCGTTGATTTAACACTCCAGCCAACTGTTCTGTCCCCCCCCTCCATCTTCTCTCCTTTCTACTCTTTTTTTATTCCTTGTTTTCTCCAAATTCTTTACTTTCTCCATGACTACCTCCCCACTCCCTTAGTTCTCTCTCCATTTCTTTCACTTCTCATCAACTCTTAATATTACTGTATATTTTAAATGTTTTCTACCACCGAGAAAACATGTTTAAAGCTGCCTCTGAGGTCATGCCTCCTTCACAGATACTCTGATCCTTTCAGTCACTTCAAAACTTTTTTTCCTGACTATGCACACACCATGGCTGTGTTGTAAATATTGACTTGTGTTTCGTGTTTAGGAATCATACAAGTGTGCATATACTTATTCAAAGCATGTGATTTGATTATCAAATAATGCTGTTATATATCGTATTTACGACATGAAACAGCATATATAACCAGAGAATGCTGTATTTATACAGATATTTATGAATATTTGTGATTTGTCCTAATAAAGATAAGATTTGGTGCAGAAGTGTAACAACACGTACACAGACACACAAAAATTAAAATTGTATACAATATTGGTGGCCCGTTAATATACATTTTTCATACATTGAAAATAAGTATTGCGTCAATATGGACCTGAGATTTTCACTTTCATATAAGTGGAACATTCAACATTATAACAATACAAAAACTACAGCATAATAATGGCACAGTATTTGTGCAAATCATAAACTTAGCAGCTAATCAATTAACAAAAGCTGAATGCAACGAAATGAAGATAAATTCTTTAGTAACTGTATCACATCACACAAAAAACATCTGAAATAATGCCTCAAATATTCAGGCACAGGCAGGAAACACAAGCACATGTTTTCCCTTATTGGTTCTTTAGTGTTCTTAGCCAGAAAGAATCAAGCTAGGATACATAAAGTGGTGTGTCTGAAGCATGGGCCATTTTATTTCACATTTCATTGTTGCTGTGAACACTAAACTGCTCTATAAAGCTCAAACATGTTGTTGAGTTCTTGAAGAGAACTGGGTTCTCCTCTATACATGAGCATACTAGACTACTAACATAAAAAAAAGCATGGTTACAATTTGTCTTCTTAAAATCCCCTATAGAAAGAAAGAAATGCATTACGGCATGGTAAAATTGATTCTTTGCAAATTCCAGCTTGTTAGGAAGTTGGGGTCGGAGTGCAGGGTCAGTCATGATACAGTGCCCCTGGAGCAGAGAGGGGTAGAGGCAGAAAAGTGGCAACTGGGCAGTGCTGGGGCTTAAACCCACAACCTTCCGATCAATAATCCAGAGTCTTAACCGTTGAGCTAGCACTTTGCTTCAGAGAAGGGAATATGGGCTTGTTTATGCTGAATGATATACTGTACTATGCAGGTGAAGGCACACTAAAATAACTAATAACTAACTAACTAACCAAAATAAACAAATAAGATTGACAAGCCTAAAATAGGAATCTTCTAATGGTCTTTAATGGTCATTGGCCAGGAAATTTGCAAAAGTTTTGCTAATAGATAAAGTAACTCAGCATAGGATAGCCTGCTACTTTGATTTCTTAAGGTTTAAGTCTTGTGCAGACGATTTTTACACAAAGAAGAGTCAAGGTTGTTCTATTCAGAACTGATCAGCTTCAGAGTATGAATGTGAACTGAGAATTTGCATCAGAATTGTAATTTGATTTTACCTGTACAAGACAAAGTAAATTTCCATGTTTCTAGCTTTTCCTACAAATAGTTCACTGCAGCACAATTACGCAAACAAACGGTTCTCTCAGGAGAGTCTCTGGAATGATTTGTTAAGACCATTGCTATATTGGGCATGGCTCATTTTCCCCTCAGGAGTGTATAGTTGAATGCAGTGACTATTCAAATTCGAAAGTCTCATATTAATGCTGTATTGTTAAAACTCTGATCTGGTCCTATGAGATCATGTTTATAAAAATTGCAGCTTTTACTTAAGAAACTAAAACAAAAAAAACCTTAAAAAAAAACAAAACAAAAACTTCCCTAATATTTACTTTGGGCTACCAGGCTTAAAATTATTAAGTCAGGCTTAGATCTAGGTGGAACAAAGAGGTATTTAGCCTCATTAATAATTATAATCAATGGTACATCACCATAATAACAGAAACTAATCTGTGTGTGTTAATTATACCTACAAATCTGTACAAAAAGTGCACATACACACACCTATATGTAGGACAGATATCCTAATTTCCACAAATTCACCTTTTAAGCCTACTTATTTCACCACAAAGCAGCCAGTAAAAAGCTTTATAAGTATGCATTCATGTACTCACTTGAGTATCCAGAAAAAGCACCCTTCCTCCCTTTTTAGCTCTCTTGCTCAACCCACAGTGCCATTTTCCTTTGTCTGAAGGACACTAATGAGGTCACGCTTTTTTTCCATTTCTTACTTACTCTTAATCTATTCCACCATCTCCATCTATTCCACCATCTCAATTTCATTAAAAAGGCATATACTTTCCTCACTTGATCTCTTTTACACTATTTTAAATCACTTTCCACCATTCTCGTTCTAGCCCCCTGCTTTGCTTCACCCCTCAATCTCTTTTCCATTCCACCTCCCCCTCTCTTTTTCTGCAAAACTGAGTCTTCCATTTCTTTGTCCCTTCTTATTTACTCTCATTCCTCCCATCTACATATGCTCTTCTTATCCTGCTTTTATTCATTACCTTAGGGGTGTTTAAATCATAAAGAACGATCAGCTAGCCCACCAGGCATGGGAACATCGCAGTGTGCTGCCCAGTCCCCTGGTTTAGGTGAGTGGTAGCTCAGTGGTTAAGGTGCTGGGTTACTGATCAGAAAGTCGGGGGTTTAAGCCCCCGGTATCTTCAAGCTGCCACTTTTGGGCCCTTAAGCAAGGCCCTTAACCCTCTGTGCTCCAGGGGCCCTGTATCATGGCCGACCCTGCGCTCTGACCCCAGCTTCTAAACAAACTGGGATATGTGAAGAACAAATTTTACTGTGCTGTAATGTATATGTGACAAATAAAGGCTATTCTCTATTCTCTCTCTAGTTGGCTGACAACCTAACTGACCAGGCTAAAAAATTGGTATAAATTGTAACATAGTAAAAAGTGTGGCTGGCTTATTTACTCAGGGCCAATAATAAAGACTAAATTTGTAAACACACTACAGTAGTGAGTGACAAACACCATTATAACAACTCAATTAAGGAGTGGTTAAACTACTTTCAAATATTTCCCCTCTCACAATCTTAATTCTTACTTACAATTAGTTCCCACATATTCATTGAAGAAAATAGCTTATAATTCTGGTTTTATTGTGTGCCTTCATGTATGACCTCTCAATAAATGTATATAGACACAAAATAGAGTTTGGCACGTGAGAAAAGTAAGAAAAAGAAAAAAAAATTACAACAACACCAGAGATTATTGGAGTGCTTGAGATTACTACACTTGTACAACTCATATTGCTATTAACTAGCATGGCGCCTGGCATCTAACATGTGAAACAAATTTTCACACTGATTAGAGTGTTATTTGCACAAGCAAGGGTGACTGTAGGCCAAAAAACCACAGGGTGAGTGTCGCAGCTAATCACAGCCATGCTATGTTTAGTGTTTTCTGAACAACTGCATTATTTGTTTTACACAATTGTTCCTAAGAAAGTAACAACATTTACCTGACATTCCAGACACAACATGTTTTGTTCACTGTAACTACACAGGTGAAATTGATCCCAAAGAAGATATTTTATTTTTTTAGCACCAACTTTAGAGCCCTTTGTCTGGCAGGCTAGTTAGCTTACATCGCTTTGATAGATACATAGATAGATAAAACTCTTGTCATTGTATAGTACAGTTACACAGCAACGAAATGCAGTTTAGCATCTACCGGAAGTGTAAATAGTAGCAATTGTCCAAGGTAAATATGTACGTATATGTACAGCATGTAATACATATGTACAGTAAATAAATATAATGGCTATATGCTATTTAGCACTGTTATATTAAATTGTTATATGGCAGTAAAAAAAAATTAGCAATAAGCTGAATAAACAAGTTCACTAAATATATTTATACATATATGTGAAATATTAAGCAGGAGGTACAGTATGTAGGGTATATACATGAGGGGTATATAATGAGGGGTATATAAATTACAATGTACATATTGCATATTGTATGGACAACCGTACTTTGTTCTGTATAAACACTGTTATTAAAGTCTTTGTTTAAGAAGCTTTTGTTAAAATTGGCTTACTTTTTTTTTAATTCTTACAGCCAATATGTGGTTACATATTTAAATTCAAAAAGTGCATAGTTTGACATGTCCACTGATGTCGCTAACTCTCTCTTAAGGATTTCAAAAGTGTATGAATCGAACGAAAGTAATACAATTTCCCAGTACGGTTACATTAAAAATATAAATTCCTGCTTGATCAAATAAATAAACCAGAACCAACTATTGAAAAATTTGCATTTAACTAGTTATACGATATACAGCCGTACAGTGGTGCCTCTAGTGAGTGTACCTGTGTAGAACATAGTAAAGCCACAATTAATGAGAAAATAAAAAGCATGTACCCACTTCCTTACTAGAATTCTTATGCCTTTTATGGAGTCACTTGTAAGTCAACCTAAAATTGCTATTACTGGGTCCAATGAAACCTGAATCGATCTAAGAGGGTTAATCAAGGTCAGATGTCTGATATTGTAGAAAAATATCATAGAAGAATGATAATTTTATATCAAATGGATTATTGAATAGAAAGACAAAATGTATGTAATATTTTATAAAACATTTATGTATTCTATGGATAGACCGTTATGGTTGTGATTTTTAAACCGTAAACTGAATAACAAGATCTTGTTATTATATTATTATATATTATCATGATTGGGCTAAAATGAAATAAAATGGATAAGTCCCAGTTATATACAGTAATAATATTTATACTTTATTCATACTGTATTTAACTTAACATCCATGGCAACTGATTGCTACAATTTAATAGTTAGCTTTTGTTAGCTAGATTGGTAGTGTTCCTGTTGGTTAGTCCACAATTCTGGAAACCCTGGATGTCTGTGGGAATCCAGACTTACAGGAAATCACTTGGTCTTTTGCTCTTTAGCTGCTTGGACATAGTGATCACCTGCTTTATGCTGATTCAGACAACACAATAGATCACAAGCACAAGAAAAGTGTGAACGCATGGTAATATGAATGAACAAAATAAAAATCCATAACAGCATAAAAACTAATTCTGTTTATCCTAGAGCTACTGATATGTCCAGCCCTCCTCTTTTTCATCTTCCTATGCCTTTGATTGTATCTGTGACACTCCAGCTTTCCCTTTTCTCTTCCACAAATCACTTAATCACTACCTTCCTTCCTTCAATAGCTTTACATTTTCCCTTGAATTCCCTCATCCTCTTCACCACCTTCTTTCTCAGTGGATATTAATAACTTGCCCTTCATCCTTTTGCGCTTTATTGAAGTGAACCTGAGCAGTGCTGCAGTGCCCTTGAATCTCTATCTCCCTCTCCCTCCCCCTCCCTGAAGGAACCTTGTTCTCATACCATATTTATATAACGCATTTCTCTTTTTATATCGTGCCATTGCTGCTCATTATCTCTGCCTCGGAGCATCAGAAAGAGAACACAGCCAAGCAAACAGAGAACACCAGCAGCGCAATTAGTTATATCACCAATGTTACAAACGCTGCTGTTTTTTTCATAAAAAGCCACATACAAGTAGACTGTGCAAAAAAAGCAGATCTATAGAAATCACATCGGGCTTTCCACAGGAGGTCTAATGTAGTGCATTTTCTGGGTAGCCAACACATAAATACACATATACATCAACATTTTTATATATTTGCTTCACACGCACACACAAACATACACAGGCTATATACAATAATTGTGCAATATAGATGGGTCCTACCACAGTACCACCACCTTCACCTACCAAACATTAGCAACTGTATTATTAAAGTCATAAATATTATGATGATAAAAACCAACAGTATGTGAATGAAACTAGGAATTTGGTGAATATTTACCGATCAATTATTGCAGGTTCACTCAGTTGCTATAGTTGACCAATATACTGAAAAAGCAAAATGTACAGTGAATTCCATTAGTATTTAGACAGCAACAATATACACCAATATAACAATAATATATATATATATGTAAAATAGTCTATATACCACCACAATGGGTTTGAAATGGAGCAATCAGGATCTAATTGAAATGTGAAGGTGTTCTAACGCCTAAAATATTATACATAACATAACAAAATACTTGGATGCAAATCCTTTGCATTCAATGAATGTCTAAAATCTGGAACCCATAGAAATTATTAAATACCGTGTTTCGTCTCTTTTTTATTCCATTGTCCAAAATCATGCAGGCAGCTGACAATAGTGGCTACACCATTATTACGTCTGGGTGTGAATAAGTGTGTGAATGTGTTTGCATGTGTACATGGTGAACTGTGATGGTGGTATCCAGGGTATATTCCTGGCTTATACCCAGCAACAAACTATGACACTGGCCATTTTATATGAATCATATACACTTTCTGCTTTATATTCATAGTACTTTATAAGACAAATGTTTATTTTATTTTATCGTTATATGATGTAAGATTGTATTACTTGGCTGTCTTATTCATTTAGAAATGGGGATACAATTTTACTCTTAGCATTTAAAACCTTTATACATCCATTAAAGTATGATAAAGTATGTTTGCATTGTGTTTAAAGATCATCTAGTACCAGATGGTCACTGTATTCTGCAAATAAAACAGCCATGTGTCTCTTGGGTTCCATATACCTAACACACACACACACACACACACACACACACACACACACCACATTTTTTCACTTACAGGTATTGACTTGCATTTATTCTTTGTTTTAGGTTTACTAGCAAATTACTTGTATAATAATTTTAATTATTGTATTTTGATTCTATTTTTTAAAAAAAATATCTAATATTTAATATTTTAGTTGTTGGACACTGCCGTTTGAATGCAAACCTAAATTGTATATTCATTATACAAGCTTAAGCTAATCGTATGACGTGTGAGACAGATGCACAGTGTGCAGCTGCAGAGTCATCAGTTTACTGCTAAAGCTGAGAAGGAAGGCACACATTTATATACAATCATATCCCACAGAACATTTTATTTATTTATTTTTAAATAGAGTAAGCAATATTTTGGAGGGGAAAAATTTATCATCTAATAATCTAATAATCAACTAATTAATCATGCATACATTTGACTATCTTAAAAAAAAACAAAAAAATTGTCTTCAGTTAAAATTAAAACAAAAATTAGTTTTTGGAATATTTAATATTTATAATTGAATCACTATTACAGAAACTTTTCATGCTTTTAGTATAAAGGCTAGCAGTTATAAACAATTTGGTCATTTGAACATTTCTCTGTAATATTCTTTTAAATAGGGATATAAGCATACAAAAATGTTTGATATTGAATGAAAAATACACTGATATTGAGCTATGTAAATAATAATAAAAGTATTTTAATCTTAGGTAGTACTGTTTGACAATTTTTTTTTTTATGAAAATATCATATACCGTATAACATAGTAAAATAAATTGACATATACTGTTTATACATGCTCTTTAGGCATATGATAGTGTGAATTGGCCAAGTAGGTGGAGTTAGAAACCTTCAGCATATCCTCGATAATACAATATAAGTAAATAAAAAACACAAAAACTTTTTCTTGTTAATATTATAATGAAAAAGTGATGCAAAGGAATCCCAAAATGTGAAAAATAACTGACCAAAAGTCATAATTTCTAACTTGTAATGTCTTGCATTATGGAATAAATCACTTATTGTCACTTATATATGTGACCTTCCCTGTAAGTGTGTTTTGTCTCTCTCCCACTCAGTGTGTATGCAATGACTGTCACTTTCTCTATTCATAATGCTCTCAAAGACAAAAGTACCCCTATTCTGACAGAAGATTTCACCTGCTGTGTCAATCTGATCTACAGTAAGAGGTTCACCCTACACACACACACACACACAATATATATATATATATATATATATGTATATATAAAAACACAAATTCACAAAAGAGCGAGGGAGGGGCAGCTCTGAATTATTTATCATAAAGAGACGAGCTTAAAGAGGCGCTCTGTGTGAGAGACTGGGCACACACTAGCGCTCTGTGTGTGTATGTGTGCGAACTGTGAGGTCCAACTGCGAGAACAACACAAACAGTGGGGGTGAAACAAGCGAGAGAGAGACAGGGAGAAATATTCTGTTCAAATATTAATACAACTCAATACAGCAAAAGAGAACTCAGTGAAAGTCTGCACAGTAAAATCTCTATATCAGCTCTTTCATTTGCTGTGGTTTGACTTAACCGTAGTCTGAGTAACATGTACTATCACACTAGCTTGTATTACTTATGACTAGGGTTTTGATTCAATGGGAGCTTTAAAACACGAAAGTTCGTCAGATGAAAATGGAAATTGAGACGGGACGCAATTTTACCAGAAGCACCTAGAATATACAATATCAATCTGAGCTAGCTGACATGCAATAAAGTGAGTAAAGCATCTCTAGGATCAGTTTTATGTGGCCATATTGCATATGCAATAGTTCTTCATATAAATGTCTTTTAATTGAACCGCTTTGGCATATTGCACTTACAACTGTGTGGCTGTTTTGTAACATATTGCTTAGTTGTCGTTGCTTAAATATGAAAACCTGAGTGCCTTGATGCCTCTAGCATTTAAAAATTTTTTTTGCATTATCACCTAACCCCTACTTTAGGCATTCTGAACGCCATCCAACTTTTACACAGAACTACAGCAAAGGACAAACCTGTTTAAATACAATATGCAGAGATAAATCCAGAAAGCAAACAGACCTCCATTTAGCAGCATATACACATAACCACCCTTTCACATAACAAAAGCACAACTTTAACAGACTTAAGTAAGACTCTCAAAATGACATAATACACTCTTTCTCTTTCTGAACACTCTCACAGGACCTAAAAATGAAAGAGATGAAAGGGAGAGTTATTGTTTTGCAGTATTTTGTTCTCCTGGCTTCCATAAGAGCCCACTCTGGCTGGCTTTCAGCGCTTCAGCACCTCTGCCCTCTGTGAGCCATTATACTCCGAACAATTGTGTAAGAACTAGCACATAGTTTTGACCTTACTTACTCATTTTCTTTAATGTTTACTGCCAGAGTGTTCAAGTAAAACTTTACTACTAAAGTCTACTCACAGACAAAAATCTGAATAAGAAACTAATATGGTGTAACTGTAACAACAATTACATTTAAATGTTAAGCTATTATATAATAGCTTTAATAATAAATACAAGCTCTAATAATGATCTAAGTTTTTAAGTATGACAATCTGAAAAGGTTATGTTTTATAAACCTTTGGCCAACACAGACAATACCCCTTGGTATTAGGGTAGACTCAGCACCTAATCACCTCAGACTATCACTTGGTAGATTCTTAATTGCATTTAATTTTTGAGTCTTGTTCTGTACACATCCAACCATCCATCCATCCATCCATCCATCCATCCATCCATCCATCCATCCAGAGCTTTAACCCTGTACATAGCCTCTACCTTCAGCTACGAAATCTAAGGCAATGACTGCAACCCTCATCAACCTTATCTTCTAATAACCAGGTCTCTTTCATGATCATACTCTGTCTTTTACGCTCACTCCAGCATACCAGTTTGTGCATCAGGACCATTTCTTCACCCTAATCACAATCACTCTATAATGACACTTTCATTGTCACAATAAATTGCTTGCTTTGGTGGTTGGTGTATTGTTTGTTATTTAAAGCATTGCACATCAGATTAAAATTTCATGAGTTTAAACCCCAGTGCCTCTAAGCTGCCAAAACTGGATTCTTGAGCAAGGGTCTCAAGTGCTCAAATGGAAGTCTATGTAGCTCAAGAAAAGGAAATCTGCCTTGTAAATGCAAATCATTTTACCCTCATTCCACTCCCTCCATCGTCACTAGCACATCATTCATCAGTCATCGTCAATCACTATAACTTCCTTCACCCCCATTCTATCATTACTACGCCATCACTCACACCATAACTGTCATCACCACTGTCATCTATCATTCCACTATTAGTGTCCCCATTTTGGCTTGAGACTGTACAGAGTGATGCTGACCATATTTGGCTAGCCATATTTGACAGTCCCACACACCATTTGGTGATGAAGTAATCTGACTAAATTCTAGCATATTTAGCATATGCTGATTAAAAACATATATTGATGACTATGCAATTTTTAATGCTTAATAGTATTTAAAAATAGCAACAGGTTCATCTGTGATAGTAAAGAACATTAGCTTAGAAAATTTGATACTTGAAATGGCATCAATATATACACAGTTATGCTAAATGAACTTCTGAATTTAGCAGGGGGTCATAATGCCACTTTAAGCATCTGCAAAGCCTGCACGTGATACAGTGCGGTCATGTTAGAAGTTCAATAGAAATCCAAACACAGAAGTTTCATTCCATCCGACCTTTTATGTTAACACCAGAACCCTCTGCCTCTCATTAGTGCCTCTGGAAAGCACTCGCATTCACAATCGCAGATGAACAGGCAGCTGGTGGACATGCTAATTCTGTCTCATGCACAGCCCACGTACCAGCAGGAGCCATCAAGAACGTGTAGTAAGTGCGTGTGTATGTGTATTGCCTCCGGGCCTGAGTGGTGCAGTGAAATCACTCATACTCCAGAGAGGGGATGCACAATAGAGACCCACACCTCCCCCACGAGCCTTTCACACCATGCTGCTGAAGATCAACCTAAATCTCAGACATGAAGGGGAAATTATTTTTAAAAACATGAAATCTGCCTAAGCTGTATCTGTTTGAGACAGAATTTTGATATTCAATTAACCTTGGCTGATGTGTTAAAAATGATCTACAGCTTTAAAAAAACGAGTATTTAATTTATTTAAGGAAATTTTGTGTTCCTTAAATCCATATGTGTGTCTGGAAGCCATATATGGAAACAGGAACGTGTCTTGGATCTCAAGTAGGAGAAATGAAGCCACTGAGTCATTCATGAATACTTTAATAATTTATCCGGAATCTCCCAATCTCTCACTGAGGCCACTTTCATGCATGTATATTCTTGAAAACATAGTTTGTTTTATGTGTTTGGGGTTTTCATTATTTTTTGCATGTGTTATTAATTTTGCCACTATGGTTGCTTGCCAGGCAGCTGGATTGTGTGCTGTAATTTCTTAATGTGCTTGCAATTTATGTCACTTTGTTTTTTAATTTGACCCCTATGCTGAGGCCAAAATACAAAACAATTTGCACTGCTCAGAAATCCACCACTTTATTGGTACAAACTATACTGTGAATAGAGATTTTGGATAACCCACATGTAATATTAGGCAAAAGTTTCACCTCATCCCCTTTCTGCTCAGATAAATACACGTTCAATGCAGTTATATTTTTGCACAATTCCCTTTCTTTAATGCTCACTATAATGCTCCTATTACATTATTCTTGGACTATACTCAGACCATACAATTTACAACATAATATCTCTAGACTGATGTGCCTGCAACATTTTTTTGTTCTGTTTCACCAGGACACTTAGAGACAGGATAAAAAAAAAAACCAGGCTTTTAGAAAATATCTGTGTACAAGGCCTGAGCAAACCATGGGATGCCAGTCCTTTGCAGAGGACCATGCACATAGATATTCACACCTAGGGGCAATTTCTTTTAGCCAATTCATCAAAACAGAACAGTTTAAGAAACCAAAAAGCCTGGAGGAGACACAGTCAGATACTCCACAGAGAGAGTACTGTTAGCTCAGGATCAAGAGTGTTGAGTGTTAATAAAAAATAAATAAATTAGTTTATGACCCTTCGATCACAAACAGTAAAGCTGATGTGGCTCAGGCAGAATTTTAGTTGAGCATTTACAACATTCAGTTTGATTCACACTTCTTGAATGCAACCCACTTCTGAATCTTATGGATATTTTAAACAAATAAGATGTCTCACATATTAGTATCTTCCTGCTCTTTTCATTGCAGCACCATTTCCATGTTAAAAACAATAACGATCGCGCTGACCCGTTTGCGGTCGTAAAATCTTTCTATTCGAGGTAACGACGATAAGCACACGGATACATTTATTTTTCATCAGAAAGAAAACCAGCGATTGGTAGTGTCTGCCCACACACGGCCCAAAAATACACGCAGTTGCAGACTGGCACAGTCCCTGCCCAGCTGAGGCCATGTTCAACCGAACGACATTCTCTAAAATAACTCCTCGCACCGGCTCCCTAGAGTGTGGGAGTACAGAAAAAAATATTATAGGAAAGAGCCATGACTTTGTATGAGGGAGAGGTGAGGAAGATTGACGCACAGGTTTTGGCATAACAGTCCAGTGACAAGGTGGTAATGCCAAGCCAAATGTCTGATGATTAGCAATCCCAAAATGCTGCTACTGACACATCACTTCTAAAATAAGCAACAATTAAAGCTGACTTTAGCAAGTGGATCACTTGAGAAAAGTGCCACATATTTGATTTAGGCCCCTTGCATATTCACTGAGGTCTAGGATGCATGCGACATGCATTTGATATGATGTTACATTTGTAATGCGAATGGCAATGCGACAATCACACAGCCTTGCTGCAGCTACGCAACGAAAGCAGTTAATGGATCACATTCACATTATTCTATAAACTAGTCATTTAAATAAAATATTAATACAATTATTTTTATTGCATTTCTTGCTTTTCTCTATCCACTAACTACTGAAAAAATATGCATTAAAAACACTAAGCTAACAGGGTACAACAGAGCTAAAGTTACTGCCATCTGCTAGCATTACTGCAATTAGAGTGCAAGCTATTAGAAGTTTACGCTTCGCAAATCGCCACCTGCCCTCATTAAAACTCAGATTTATATCACATAGAATGTTCTTGCATAAACATAAATGAGCATCGCTAATCAAAAGGAGACTAAAATCTGGAAACATAATGTCTAATAAGAGCTAAACATTGGCTATGAGCAAACTGAGGGGGGTACATAAGGATTTATGTGCATAAGGATAAAATGGCCCTGGTTGCAAAAGGTCTGAGAACCTTCAATATAGCAGGTTATGCTGGAATTGGTGTTTTAAAATCTTGATCCAAGTGCCCCTTTCTTTTACTCTGAGGAACCGTGCTTACAAGCAACGCTTATAGATTTTTTTTTTTTCATGCTAGTCTGTGGGTGTGCTTGTTTTCACAGCTATTATTTATTGAAGACAATATATGCAATAAACAGATATGTGGAAACAAGCTTGTTCTCTATAGAATTATTTTAAATGATAGTTTGGTTAAGGAGTTGAAAGAGTAGGAATTTTAGTTTGCCAATATGTTTTTAGCCACCTGACAACACTGTCTAACACATTATTACAGGTCGAATAATATTTTTTATAGCTGAGAAAGCACACAATTAGTATGTGAACTGGATACAGAAATTACTTGTAAAAACAATTCGTTGTCTGCATTGAACCTTTTAGAACATCCCTTATGGTTAATAGCATTTAAAGCCATTTGATTATATAATCATATAACCAACCTAAAATGTATAGGCTTATAGTCACCTATTATACTCACTTTAAACATCTGATTTTGTTCTAGTACTTGTTTTCACTTAACGTATGCACTGGGATGAATATTTTCTCAGAATAAATTACAATGCCTGCTATTTTACTGTAGCTGTGACCGAGTAACCTACGTTCAACAAAAATACATTGTCATAAAATAATTACTTTTAACATTTCTCTGAATTTGAAAGTTTTAATATGTAGACCCCTCGAGGCTGCCCACTCGATGTTCAGCCATGCTTAAGGATTTGGCTTTTTAATAATCAGAGTCACTGCGGTCATTTTCCAGTTTACCTCAATGTTAGAAAAGTCAAATTCCATTATTGTGACTTTTCAAGCTACTGGGGTTTTACAAGTAGCCACAAGGCAAAATCCCCCAGCATCTTGTGCCCTTGGTTATCTGGGAAAACCAAAACACCCTGAGGGCATATGCATATACATGTGAGAGTGTCTGTCTTAATATGGTTAAATAAAACATAATGATTTTTACCCCTCCTCGCAAACACATGCCAGTAGGGGGATTTGGTAAATTGCCCCAGGTGTGAACAAGCATGTGACGAATGTGTGTGTGTGTGTGTGCAGTGCTCTGAAATGGTCTGGTGCCCCATCCATTGTGTATTCCTTTCCAAATCCAAGTGTCATCAATTGGCTACTTGATTTTAAAAAATCAGCTTCATGACTCCTGTACTGATACAATTGTTGGGCTGTTTGGTGACATAGGAAGCTGTAAATCCTAAAACACTTACTTGATCTAAAATTCTACAACCCTTATCTAGTAAATAAAACCAGACATGGCCTATATATGATCAGAATAAACACAAAGATCAACAGCAGTGCTTAATTCACACTAAAACAAATGGAAACAAGTCTGTTTTAATACCAATATTTCCCCAAATAGGTCTTTTTTATGTACTTGTGACCTTAAGGAGTCTGTATTGTCTATATTGTCTTGTCTGTTTTGTCATGTATAGGTTTTTATTTATGTCTGTACTTTTGAGTAACAAACAGCTGGAACCAAATTCCTTGTGTGTGTCAACACACTTGGCCAATAAACCTGATTCTGATTCTTAAATTCTACGTGCCAAAAAGTGCTGTGCGATATTATCCCATTATTTGTATTTTTCTGCCCGTCTCCAGTATAACCAATCTCACTCTCAATCTCCCCGAATTCCCACTAGACGCATCTTATCTGCATTTCTGTAAGCATATTATCAGGAACAGTAAGTACACACGCTCTTTTTATATTCGCGCCATTTTAACCAGTTAGGAGTAGTTTTTTTTATTATGCCATTTCTTGTTTGGTTTATTTGAGAGAGAGACTGATAACTGTCTCAAGTTTAGTCATGGTCATTTTAGTATCCTATGTCGAGACATGTCTACCTTGTTAGATTATACCTTGCCATATTTACATTCATCTTGACAATGAATTATTGAAGCCTCTTTTAACAAACAATAGAAGAGTAGGTTCAAGATAACTGACCATTTTTCTTTGTTTTCTAATATCACAATTACGTGCATGTGATCCATGGCATCACAATGTATAATGGGTTTGGACTTGCTCATGACCTCAGCACCTTTGGCACCGTCTTAAGGGCAACATCGTCACCAACCAGGGAGCACGGTTCTAAACGCTTAATTGCACCAGATGTAATCTATAAAAAGATTCACCTAAAATCATGACCACTGATCTATCTTTATTGTTTAAAAGATCTGTGTTTATTTAGTTTGACCATACTGGGGTAAAATGAGTATCACTACTATGCATGTAGCTATGCAACGTCTGAACAAATGTAAAGGAAGCACAGTTCTCATTCGATTAAATAGATTTGTTAACACAGTGCAAGCAGCATTCAATAAACATAATGTACATAAAAAAAAAAATGATAAGGAATGAAACTAACTGTGCAAAAAAGGGGAAATGAATGATATAATTACATATTCATTCTTGCAACAACAGAATTGATCAGCGAATAAAACTAAATGAGAAATGAGAACCTCGAAATGCAATTGATTACAATGGCAATATCAAACTTTCTAAGCCAAACCTCTGTGTATGAACGTTCAAACATTGGTATGCTCTAAATACAAATCTAAATTCAACATTCAGCATCTGACATACACGAACAAAAGATGCTAAGCTTTCATCACGCCTCAATACCATCTGCAGCCAAAAGATCTCTGATGGGTTGCTCTTTCTCTCACAAACCCCCCCCTTCAAAAAAATCTGCACCATGTGCCATAACCAACACACAATGATTTTCACAATGAACACACACACACACACACACACACACACACACACACACACACACACACAGAAAAAGTCCCAGCACCATTTTGAATCCCTTTGCCTCGTTTGCCTCTTTTCTCTGCTCTGTGGAGAAATGCATGACAGGCAGATGAAGACAAGTGGCCATGCTTTTTCTTTCTTTCTTTCTCTCTCTCTTTCTTTCTCTCTCCCTCTCTTTCTTCATGGCTCCTTAAATAATACCTCCATTCGTCTTTCACTACTCATCTACAAGAGAAAACACTTTAACAAATAAACATAATTGATTACAGAAATGGCTTGATGCTTGTTTATAGGGTTTCTCTCTTTATTTTCCAAACAGCACACACACACACACGCACACACACACACACACATCTGGACAGTTAGTGCATGCTCTTGGCATTTTATAAAGATCATTATGAAGAACGCATCATAAAAGAATTGACTTACAGATATTAAGCAGATCGAGGCAGATTTCGGTGTATAAGTCCTGGTCTGAACGTCTTTCCTTTTTCTCTTCTATTTTTCCTCCGGCTCGTTTTTTTCTTCTTCTCTTTTGGGGGATTTTTTTTTACAGGCGGTTTGGAATCGGAAAAGCATTCACACACACATACACACACTCATGGTAAGAGAGTGGGAGATGGAGAGAGAGAGGGAGAGAGAGAGAGAGAGGTAGTGGGGGATGGGGGGATGCCGAAAGACAGAAAGAACAAAGGGGAGGGAGGAGAAGGGGGGCACAGAGGCGCACGCAGCAGCACAGCACACATCGGGTGGGGGGACTTTGGTTCAATCCAAAATTCTCCTCTTTTGGAACCAGAGTTCACTACAGATGTGTGCAGAAGCGATTATTAATGTGTATCCTATGTAGTGCGCGCCTACATAGAAAACGGAGACATATTCAAAGCTTAAAATACGCTTTTACTCCAAATCGAGCTAGACTACAAATCCCAGAGCACCTGTATAGCAAATTGGTGTTTATTCAATTATTTATTTATATTTATTTAAAAATATTCAAATTCGAAATATGATTATCAACAAAATGCCATAAACAATCTGATTTCAACAAGACAAAAAAAAAGACATGCGCTTCAGAACACGCTACTGATTTTATTTTGTTTGTTTTTCTTCTAACGCCCACATCATTGCGTCATTAACATGCGCCAAACATTTCCGCAACAGTCTAAATAATGGCTATTAGCCAGTCGTTTAAAAAAAAAAACACACTGACAACGGATGATTATTTCACCCAATGCACGAGATGTGTTTATTTTCACATTACAAACCAGGCGAAATCTTACACAAACCAGTAACTACAAAGATAAGAAAGATGATTTTATCTCGCTAAACACACTAGCATGTTGCTAACGAAAACCCTGTGACGCACTGCCAGTTTAGCTAGAGCGGTGTTGCAGCTGTTTGAGCAAATAGGATACAGCGTAATGGCGCCATCTTGTGTTAAATATGTTGTACTGTTGTGTCCTTTTCGGCGTTCTTTTTAATAATCTGCATGAATAAGCAATCTCTGTATAAATACCTGAGCTAACAAGTTACAGTGCTCATATGTATGTGTACACTGACACTCATGATTCTTTCCATTGACCCCAAAGCAGGTCTATTACAGAAACTTTACTTATAGTGTCCCCTATTAAGAAGAGCGTCCATATTCTTTGCCAGTATAGGTTCAGTTCTGTTGAGATGTGTAAATTCTTCTTCTTCTTTCTAGTGCTCTCGTTAGTGGTCACTGCAGCGGATCATCAGTCTCCATATCACACTGTCGTAACCACCTGCATGTCTTCCCTCTACACATTCATAAACCTCCTCCTTGACCTTCCTCATTTCCTCCTAATCTGGCGGCTCCATTCTCAGCATTCTTTTACCAATTTACCCTACCAATTTTACCCCATTTACCCCTCCTCTGCACATGTCCAAACCATCTCAATCGTGTCTCTCTTACCTGCACAGTCCCTCTAATAAAGTAATTTCTTATCCTGTCTATCTTTATCACTTCCAATAAAAATCGCAGCACCTTGAACCACCAAATCCAGCTCCGTCTTCTGTCTTTTGCTAAATGCTAAATGTAAACTCAGGTTCATTTTTGAACAAAGTGTAAGTGTAGCATTTTTTGTAGTTAAAAGAAATCCAAGGCAGCACAGAGTTATTAAATTTGTTGATGGATACCACAAAAATGTCAGTGTTAACACTGCTTGTGTTAATGTTCCAAACTGGGACACAGGCTCATATTCAAGTCTTCTTTGAAAACATTTAGTCAAGCATTTTGCCAGTTAGTTTTTCTGAGGTGTTGCTTGTATAATCCACTGGCTTGTGGAAAGAAACTGTTACACAGTCTGGACATTATGGTCCGAATGCTTCGGGATCTTTTTCCAGATGGCAGGAAAGTGAAGAGGGGTGTGTGTGTGTGTGGACAGCCACAATGCTAGTTTCTTCACTGATGCAAAGTGTGGTGTAAATATCCATGATGGAGGAAAAAGATCTTCTTAGCCATCCTCACTCTATGCTGTATGGATTTGTGATCTGAGACAGTGCAATTCCCAAACCAGGCAGTGATGAATCTGCACAGGATGCTCTTGACGGTTCCTCTGTAAAATATTGTGAGGATATGTGGTGGGAGCTGTGCCTTCCTCTGCTTTTTAGGAAGAAGAGATGCTGCTTGGCTTGCAGGAGTCCCTGCTTGCACCCTGATCACACTACACAGTGTCCTTAACTTTTATGTAACAATATGGATACCTAATAAATCTTATTTCTCTGTCAGTCACCCGTCTACTCTCGTCTCACATCAACAGCTTAAACAATCCATGAAGAGCAATTCAAGATCTATAAAGATGGATTTGGACTCTGTAATTGACATAAACAGTCTTGTACAATGGCTTAAGATTACAGATTGCATGAACAATTCTGCATTTAAAGACCCATCACTGAACAGCACACACTGAACACTGATAAAACTATAATTAATATACATAAGATGCCAGCTACACAAGGATGAGATTTCTGCTTCCTATTCCTCATACCATCTCTGGGAGTTGTTCCTTTGCACCATCACCACTGGATATACCACTCATTAGGGATAAATCTACAAGGGGCTGAACTTATAGGCACTAAACGTATACCCACTAACATATAAATTCATATTTTATAGCCTATTCATCTCTGTAAAGCTGCTTTGGGACCATACTCATTTTTAAATGTGTTATACAAATAAAACTGAATTGAATTGAATAGTGCTGGAAATAAATATTTAAATGAATAAATCAAGGGACTAACTGAAATACCACACAACTGTAAAATGTGTACACTAGCTTTATTTATTACACCAGATACAATGCACCAAACAATTAAGACTTCCTTTGGATGAATTTGAAATTGACGTCTTTCAAATTGGTAATTTACAGTAGTATCTCGCACAGCATCCCATTACTACACTCCATCCACTTGCTTCCTGTAGCTGCCCGTATTGCCCGCTCACCTACATAACCTTTAATCAGATTAGCATCCTCTACATCCCACCATCTCAACAAACAAGGAAGACATGCTACAAGACTCTTCGGTGTTCTGGCACCTACTGGGTGGAATGAACTTCCAAATGATGTCCAAACAGCTGAGTCTTTAAATGATGTCTAAAGATCTACCTCTTCCAGCAGTATTTAAATGAACACAAAAAAGAAATAAATAAAGCTTGCTTTTTCTGTCTATATTCTGTCCAATTTTCAGACTGATATTATTCTTAGTCTGTGTACTAATGAGCCAGAATTAGAATGTATTTAATAATAGAGACTTCAAAACACTATAGTAAGTCACTCTGTATAGGGGGTCTGCCAAATGCTGTAAATGCAAATATATTAAAAGATGAAAAATGTTGAGTTGTGACCCTCCAGAAGCTTTTATGTAACGTTTAAATTCTGACACCAAAAAAATAGCACTATGCTTCTAGAAAGGGGTTAATGAACCAAAACATTCTTACCTTTCAGTCTTTCCTCTTTGTTTTATTTGTTTATTCATATATACTAAAAAAATAAATTGACAAATAGATTATTGGTTTTGAGTAAAATTCATGTGCTACAGTAGATTTACGTATATGACATTTAAAGAGTGCGAAGACATCTGGACTGTTTTATTAAATATAGTTAAATGCAGTTCAAAACTATTTCACAGTACTTATCTGACTGTAGTTTGCTATTTGGATTATTGCATATGATGTGTATAGTATGTATCTGCACTGCATGTGATGCTCTGCTACATAAGTGGGACCAGCATGCAGAGAATGAGAGTTCAATTTTATTATAATTAAAATATATAGTCAAACTTATTTGCTAAACAGGCAATGCAATAATTGCCCAAACACTAAAATAATGTACTAGCAATGATATGCTAATATACTCTGGTAAAAGAGACCTGCATACACCAAATGGTGTTATTCTTAAGAAGCAGATGTGGCTCTGGTCCATTAACAAAGAAAGGTATTTATGGCTGACATATAATAATGTACCCACAAGTTTTTTTTTTCACACAGAAAAAAGGCAAAAGAGGAAAAGTCTTTTAGAAATTTCAATAACGAAACAATTTTAGAATAATGTAGGGTAAATCTCTGTATTGCAAAGAAGAAACTACATGTGAACATGATCCAGAAAACCTGCTGTCTTTTATGGACCAAAGCTCATTTAAAATGAAGCTGAGGCAAGGTGGAAAATCTTTTCAGATTAATCCAAATTTTAAATTCTTTTTCAGAAATCATCGACACCATGTCCTCTAGACTAAAGAGGATAGGGATCATCTGGGTTGTTATCAGCATTATGTACAAAATCTTAAAACTCTGTTTGTTTGGGGTTGCATTAATGCCTATGGACTGGGCAGGTTGAATCAATGGAAAGGGGCCATAAATGCTGAGAGGCATATACAGGTTTAATACCAACATATGCTTCCACCCAGATGATCTATTTTCAGATCTTACATATTTCAGAAAGCCTTGCATATTTCAGATGCAGTATGCCACATCCTTCATAGTAGAAGAGACCGGGTGCTAAATTGACCTGCCTGAAGTCCAAACCTTTCACCAATTAAAAACATTTGTCGCATCATGAAATGGAAGATATGAAAAAAATGTCCCAGGGCTGTTGAGCAGCTAGAAACCTGCATCTGACACAAATGGACAACACAACTCCAGCAGCTGGTTTGCTCAGTTTCTAGACATATATGTTATTAAAAGAAGAAGGGCTTGGTCCCAAATGTTTTGAGACATGTTACAGCCATAAAATTAAAATTACCTTACTTTTTAATTAAAACATTAAAAACATTTTATATGGTTTCTGTGTCCTATTTCAAATACAACATGGTTTTATGAGATTTGCAAATCATTTCTTTTTGTTTTTATTTACATTATACACAACAGCTCTACTGTTCTGAATCCAGGGTTCACATCTATCATTACACATTTGCTCTTTGTTCAGAATATTCAGAACACATCACATATTGGCTGTGCTACATCTCGATCCTCTGGCTCAGTTTGTGCCTTGTGGGTGAATTTTACAAGCTTGTAATCTACAGAAAAATGCAGCCATGCAAATTAAAATGCAGGGCCACGTTCAGCTCACTTTCTGCAGCTGGGTCAATTCAGGCTACATCCAGTTTCTCGTTGGAGTCAAAGCACACAAGAGTTTTCTTAAAAGTAAACTGAGACCACTTTTGGTCAGACCCTCTCAGATAGGTTGTTTTGGTGAGCATTGAAGTGTGATTGCTGTGATGTCACCTGTTCAAAGAACTGCACAGAGGGGGGAAAACACACTTGGGGTTGATGCTGGAGTGCACCGTAAGTGCACCCGCAGGCATTTATACAGTATGTTCACACCACCCCAGCATTGACTCTATTAACAGAAATATAGAAAAGGAAGGACTTGGACATCACTCATAAATGTAAAGAATTTTGAAAACATGTAGATAAAGATAATTTTGTTAAATTATGAATTTAGAGTCACTTAAATGAGCACTTCTAGAAAAGAAAAAAAAAAACATCCTTGCCTTTAAAAAAAAAATCTATTCAAAAAGAGTGTGTAGACTGATGGTAGAGTGTGTGACCAAATGAACCAGTATCGAAATGTATTTGTATAAGTGCATCTCCAATGAAACCTAAACTTAAAATCTCTCAACCTTGGTAGTCCGTCAAAATTAAATTGTCTACTTTTCACCAAAGAAAACATAACGTGATGAAACCTCAGAAAAACACTGGTTATATCTCCCTCTTGAATGTTAGCTCTCAGCTTCCCTGTTCAATACATTATTTATAAACAGCTCCTGACAATGATTATAACAACTATCTGACAATGAAACATAATGATTTCTTTCCCCCCCAGACCTATTTCACTGAATGCTGTTTCTACATATGACTGAGAACATATATTATACATGAGAATTCTTTCAGCTGGCTTCACAACTAAATGGTGGTCATGAATCATAATGCCACTACAAACATCTAACCAAATGTTACATCCCCGGGCTTGCTGTACGTCATCACAACACACAATTTTCTCACATTTCCCATCACCTGGTACAAAAACAATTTACGTTAAAAGGTTTAAAAAAACACAATGGTCCTTATTTGAGTAACACATCCTTTAGAGCATCTCTTAGTAGTGTTTAACAATGAAAGGCTTTTAATGGCAGTAAAACTGCTGCTATATCACAAAAACACCACTAGAGAGAAATGTGGCACCACTTTTAGAGATGCTGTACAAAGTAAGGAATAAAGGGGAGGGTTGAGCACTTGCGCTTAATCTCTAATGATTTCCTCTTGAGTATATACTGCTCTTTATAGGGTGTATAAGCCATTATCTTCTGCCTGACGTAGTAGAGTAATATAGCAGGTTGGAAGCTAAGACTGAAATAGCTCTTGTTAGTGCATACATAGCATGAAGAACAACAAGCCTACTACCTATAGGTCATCTGAGCTATGTGGTATATATTTGATAGCCTGAATAATAGTGTGTTTACTGTATGTAGAGTGTAGGGAGCTGTCTTTAAAGTAAAACCCTACTGAACTGCATAAAATGTTGTGCACATAAACATGAAAAATGGATCCCACCTTAACCTTTTGCTATGAGGCATTTTTGTGCAGCTTTATTATGGACTTTACAACTTCATACCGACTTTATCAGTGGTTGTGGTTCTTTACTGGCCAAATAATACACCACATAAATAGGCTGAAATCCTACTGACTATCTGTTGGATATATAGTGCCAATATTTGTCTATTTAAATCAATTTTGTGCCCAAATTGTGCATATAAACAGAGTTTAAAATACAAAGAAAAAATAATCTGACTCTAAAAACTTTTGGCAATGGGCTCATTGTACAAACATTGAATGCTTAAGTAGTGCTTCTGCTTTTCCCGTTCTTTCACTTCACTGACAATTGCGGTGTTTTACCCACTGATCCTGCAAGAGTTACTAAAGTTGAATGTCACTGATGTTCATTGGGTATGTAGGAATACTTGCCAAGTCCCTTTTAGCAAACAGAAGAAACGGCATCTAAGGCCAGATGCTGACATTTCAAACATAATTCATTGAAATATTGCATTATACTTACCTTAGGTAATACAAGTCTATTTGGGAATATGGAGCACTATTAAAACATACCCCCTATTTAATAAATTACGAACATTTTGGAAGTTGATTCTTCAAATCCCTGAAGCTGAATCCCCACATAATGCACTACAAAGGGTGTTTGATTTGTAAATGGTGCCATATAAAGTGCATTGCCTAAGTTGTATAAGTCAGAATTTCTGATGATATGTAGTGCAACTATATAGGGAGTTGGAAGTTGAATCCCAAATGATTTTCGAATGATGATCTAGTGCATTTGTTGGGAAGTTCAAAACATTTACATAACTTTTTAGAGAAGCAATACAGCATCAAGATTTCTACATGCTTAATAATTAGTACAAAAGACTAAAAGAGAAACAGTATGGGAATTTATGGTTAGTCATGTTAAATTATTAGACTGTTATCTCATTTTTTTTCCAAATACCAATTTAAATATTTTATTTTTTATTTTTTAGCTTGGCTCATTTCCTTGCAGATACACTTTCATTCTATAATAACAATGCCAGTGACAACGACAAAAAATATCTTTCTAAAGTGCTATTTGGATTGGACAAGTTTTATATTGGGAGGTGGGTTAATGTCATTTTTACAGCACTGCAATCTCTGGGATTTTATTTCTGTCATACTCAGTAATAGCACTACATTTTTATGGACTGTGGCTGCAAAGATCTGTAAAGATTACACTGTATTTTGACTTCCATAAAATGACCAGTAGAACTAACCAGAGATAACATATAGTATATATACACTATTCGAATTGGCATGTTTGGAAAGATTCTATCCATTATATTTGGTGGGAAGATGTTTCTTTAGTTATGGATGGTTGGACATTTTATGGTTTTCTGCAAAAATGGAAAACTGGTTCTAGTGGGTTTTAGTTACATTTCTAACAAAGGTGCAGTTTATATCTGTGTTATGGTTGTATGACCAACTTGCTCAACTTGCACGTCCAGAAGATCATAATAAACAGTGTGTCATGTACGGCATACATAATATGTATGTGGTATGAATTATGGATTCTTAATGAATATTTTATTTTCTATTTATAAATTGTTAATAACATGAAATAGCGATTATTATATACAATATCATACTGTGATTATTTAAAACCTGTACAATTAGTTTTAAATATGGTGAATTAAACATCTCACATAGTGAATATAAGCAGGGATGGGCAAAGATACATAAAAAATAAAAATGTAAATAAAATACCAAATACCTTAACTTTATCAAAATAAATACAGCAGCCACACCATGCATCAAAATTAAGTACTGTACTTTTGTATTATGAAAATACTAAATGACATAAACTAAAAAAATTGTGGCTTTTTGAGCTATTCTTCACCATTACACTGTATTACGAGTCACGCAAAAAATATGACATATGCAACCAGTTAACAGATCAAATATTCACATACATCTCCCTGTGATCTCCCAGATGATTATTTCTATAGTAACTGACAGTTTAATGTTTAACAGTTTGCAAATGACTCATAATTATTCCTAATTTAGTAACTTGGTGACGAAGGGCCTACAGGCATCAGCAACACTGACTCATTGACTCACTGACACAACACAAACATGTCATTCATAAGAACACATTGATGGCACTTGTAATTATAGCAACTAGTTTCTAACTAATTAATCGATAAATTGTTAATTATAAATATAATAATATATTATGTTTCAGGCAATTATTTATGCACTGGTTTGCAAAATAATGATCGTACAAAACAGCTACTTCAATCAGGATACAGTATTGGACAATCAAATATTTATTTATCAATCACTGGACAGCTTTGTGAAAACTGGCAGCCTGCCAGTTTCTTAAATTGATCAACTTCTTCCATATGGATCAATATTCTGTTCTGATATCAACAAGTCTGGGCCAACTACTGAGTAGGTACCAATCAGAGGCTGCATTTTTATGATGTCATCATGTAGACTTCTTTCAAAGTATTTTACAATATTTTAAAACTACATAAATACAAAACACTAAAGTACTTGAATACAAAATATGGAGCCATTTTTATCAACCCTATCAAATACAAATTACAAATCCTATTTGGTATTTGAAATACGTTTTTGATATACATGTATCATAAATACTGCCTATCCCTGAATATGAGACATTTTACAAACACTTTACTGCTTAAATAATTAGCAGATAATTGCTGCTTGACCCAGACTGAGCTAAATAGGGTTCATTAAGACTCAAATTCAGTATAAAATACTACACAAACCGATATGACCAATACGTTACAGTGAATCAAGTAACTAACCTATTTAAGGGCAGAGACCTGAATAGATGCTCTAAACAAGACCATTAATATTGAACAGCTTCATTGTTCACAATCTCCATTAACATGTGTAGCAACATCATGACTCTGTACATCAGCCGGTGACACTGTTTAATTAGAGATATATTTCAGCAGTCTCCTTTGCACCCGCATCACTCGCCTTGGCGTTGCAACATTAAAAAGAAGCTCTAGCACTAGCTTACACCTCATCTCACCTTCATTAATAATACACTTTAAATTCCCCCTCACGGACTAAAAGTGCACTCTCTGAGAAGGAGTAAGTGTGTAACGACCTGTAAAGGAATCCGACTAGACAAGGTGCCAGAACCTACACATCCTGATCTAGACAACAAACAGAGATAGTTGCTTTCTGAGCTGAGAGAACGTGACAAGGCTTCACAGAGCTGAAGACAGATGAGCACGGTCATGTCTCATTTCAGTGAAAATTAGCAAGGGTGGCTGGCCATGTCAGACTCGGTGTCTCACACATGAAAGAAACAGAATGGAAGCTTCTATAAACTGTCTGTTAATGCTTGATTTGTTTCACGCAATGAGCATCTGTTCTTGTTCTTGTCATTAAATGTAAGCAGCTGTTGAACACAAGAGTGCACCACATAGGGGAGTCGAACGCCGAGTTTCCCATAACTTTGTAACTGCGCTACACAGGGTTTAGGAGCAATTATTTCAAGCCCTATTTGGTGCATTTATGTAGGTTATTGGAAGCTGAATACAAAATGACTACCTACGGTACACAGAAAGGTGTCAAGGAGCAAAGGAGCAATTATTGTACATCTTCTGTTTCTGAGTATTGCGAATCCCTACTGACTTTCTGCTGCTTTTATTTTACACAAGACAGAGTGTATATGCCAGTATTTATCTTACACTATGTAGTGCACCTAATGATTGCATAGGGAGCTGAATCTTGATCCTTATTAGACATACGGTACAATATGTAGTTTGAAGACACTTTAAATAGGTTGTACTTGGGACTCCATGACGGCTAAATATTCGGATTTAGGAATACAAATAAGGGTTTAACACAATGACAATATTTGTATGTGTATAGTGTCCCAAATGTCCACATCTGCATCTTTAAATCTAGGTGTGGTTCTAAACAATTAAAAAAATGTTACACTGGAAAAAATAAAAAGAGATGTGAATAAGGCAGCACTGTCAGCACAGTCTGAGTTGTTTTGCGCTGACAGTTAAATATACAATAAAACCTGTAAAATGTACTGTACAAAAATATTGTACAATGCAATGTTTCTTAGTACAGCTACCACAGGTACAGCTTACTTACACATGTTAATGGTCATATGACATACTAAGGATCAAGTTTGATATGCATGTTGTGCAAAAAGTATATATTAAAATTTCTTGGTGTGAAATACACATTATGAAGACACTCCCAATCCTGTAATTTATACAGAGGGCCCTTTTTGTTAGTTTTTTTTTTGTACATTTTTTATAAATTTGTATACAAGGATTGCATGCTAAATCTTTCCTTTCATTTTGATGGTTGATTAGTAACTATGAAATGGTGATACTTTATACTAGGCTATCATTCTGTGAATATTTCACACTATGACTATAACCATTTGTCACTGAATGTATCCAGCATTAATAGATTAATAGTTGGATAAGGCAATGTTAAATATAGTGAAGTAACATGTCACTAGGCAACTGCTTACTGCTGAAACAGTTTACAAGAAATGACTATTGAACCACCTTAAACTAAAAAGACACAATTCTTTTTGTGAAATTCAGCATAAATAATGCTACAAGAACCAAAATGACTTAAATTTAATGTTAAGTAAAGTAAATAACCCATTCAAGGACAAAGAGCTGAACAGATGCTCTAAATAATACAAATTCATTTTGCAAGGCATCATTGTTCACAATCTCCATTAACATTCCTTGTCCTCAGCTCCGTCATGAGTTCACAATTCATCTCAACCCAAGAACTGTGAACTCATGACGTAGCTGAGGACAAGGAATGTTAATGGAGCCACATTCATAATTCATAAATAGAGCCACATTCATAATGAGTTACTACTTTATATATTGCACTATATAGTCTGAAGAAATACATAGTAGTTTGTAACTAATATAAATATTATGGAGTCTGAAACTCTACACAATATTTTATAGTTACTTCATTACAACAGGTATTTGATGTCAGAAAAGCCAAGAAAAATTGCCCCATATTTGTCACGTAACAGTTTGGTAGAGTTTCTACCATATAAAGTAAACTATGTGGAAGAATGACGTGTTATTCCAAATAGCAGCACAAAAATACCATGCATACTTTATCTTTTCAGGTACTTATAATGTAATTATGAAAAAGTTTTTTATATTTAAAATACAAAATATTTTATATAGTTATATATCAGCTATAAGCAGCCTCATCAGGAAAAACTTTTCTATTTTATTTTTAATAAAACCAAAGAAATGTGAAGCTTGTCATACAGCTATATTTTGAATAAAGATGTGCCACTCCATCCATAAATGTTCAATAATGTCTGCTTGCTATAAGTGTCACCATATCAATAATTATACATTTTTGCTAAACAACAACATATATATATATATTTATTCCGTTTTTACGCGATGGCTGCAATAGGAATCCCATATGAATAATGTTACTACAGAAAAGTATATTTGAACAAGCATATAATATGCACCTGCAATTTGACTTTTCAAACTGTGAAATTTTATCAGCACCTTCTGACGAAAACGAATCAAGGATTTAAAAACACTGGGGAAAATACAGAATATATTACTAAGAAACTTCTGTCCATATTTTAAATATGTTGGTGGGCCTCCCATGCTTATGCTTGCAGAATAGAATTTGTCCCCACTGATCTAGAAAAAGAAGATTGTCATTAACTGATCAGTCCTACTCTACACGTTCATATAGTCCCTTACTTTTGACAATCCAGGCACTTTGATCATGTTTTTTTGTTTGTACTTGTACATAGACATACAAAGAAAAAAGAAAAACATTAGACAAGTTTTCCCCCCCTCGCTCTCCCCCAGGTCCTACAGCGAGTGTGATTGAACTTTAAGGAAAAATCTGTGTGGTTCTTGATGTTTCAGGCCTCAGGAGACATCACTGTCTCATAATGACTTTTAAAAGTCCTACAAGAAGTGCACAGAATCAAACATGAGAAAATAAATTCCCATGAAGTTCAATGAGGTAAAAGGTGGACCAAAATAAAAAAAAATTCATCAAATTGAATGACACAAGCCATCAAGGAGATGAAAAAACATGTCAATGTGTGGTTAATTAAAAGACGGATATGTATGTTGCCAGAACAGTATTTAGTCCGGATGATCTAAGGTAAGTTTACGGTAGATCGGACCGAAAGTGAAGGGGAAGAGGGACCTTATAAAAGAGATGGGTAAATGGAAAACAGGTGTAGGTGATATAGTAGGAGGGAGAGGCTGAGCGAGAGTGTTGAGCGTTGGAGGGAGGCGTGACTAGTTTTAACACGAGTTTAATACAATGCCAATATATAGATTAAAACACAGTCATAGGCATGGATTATATTCTCCAAGTTTTTTCTTCTTTTACTTTCTTTCTTATTGAATGTGAAATGCAAATGAATCATGTCACTCTCATGAAATGCCTATTTGCCAAATAATTTTTTTTAAAACTACTAATCTTCTGTTTTATTGGGAGTGACAAGGATGGACAGGATTAGAAATTAGTTTATTAAAGGGATAGCGCATGTAGGACGTTTTGGGGACAAGGTGAGGGACATGTGCAGAGGAGGGACATGGGGTATATCGGTAGGAGAATGCTGAGGATGGAGCCACTAGGCAGGAGGAAAAGAAGAAAACCAAGGAGGAGGTTTATGGATGTGGTAAAGGAAGACATGCAGGTAGTTGGGTTGAAAGAGGCAGATGTAGAGGTCAGGGTAGTATAGAGACGCATGATCCGCTGTGGCGACCCCTAAAAGAAGAAGATCTTCTCCATTTCCTCAGTAACATCACTTGGGTTTAAAAATTGTCAGATTCCCTGTGGAACATTTTGGGAAGCTTTAATGTAACAACAATAGCATTCGATGAGATTTAATTTAGTTACATTGGATTATGTACATACATTATGTGCAATTGAGGGACAAGGAAAAGTTCAGTTTGCGGGGAAAAATAGTCAAAACAAACACAACACAACACAAAACAACACAACACAACACAACACAACACAAAAACAAGAAAATTGTAACGTAATCACAAAGTGTAACAACAAGGACCAATAACAACCATGGAATACAAATAAAAGAAGATCATTGCAGTAAATTGTGAAAATATATTGGAAAAAAGGAACGGAGAGTCATGTGACATGCACTGTTTGTGTCCATAATCGTGACTCATACAGAATCCCAATCTAATACAAAGCTGAGACACTAGTGAAAATGTGTATTTTTTCTGTTTTTTAAATAAATAAATTTAATTATGATGCCTTTATGATTTTCCTATTACATTTTATAAAGTTGTAGAAAGGTCATTTAAGAGCAGCTAATATTTGTAACACTTTTTAAAATAAAATGAATATTTTTTTGGAAAGCAGAGATATGCTGCACTGTGCACTCTGGCACTCTGTGCTCTCTGTGTGTGCGTGGGCTCTATACTGGCTCTATATTTAGAAATATTTTTTTGTGTGAATTTCAGACAAGTTTGTGCAGAACTGTGGTAATTTACATTTTATTTTTTACATTTTAGAGCTCAGTAGGTTAGGTAATGTCTGAATTCGAAATTGTACTCCTTCTACTCTTATCTAGAGCACCTTATCTTCACATTCCGAATAATGTACACATATGCAGTCACTATATACTATAGAGATTCCACTTTAATCTTAGCAGTGTTATCAGTGCAAATGTGTGAATTCAACAGACTTGACGTACTATAAAAATATCTTGATGTTTCTTTGAATGTGATAGAGTGATGAAAACAGATTTTTGGAATAAATGAGAATAGCTGTAAGTATGTGCCCTTATCAGCTTCCATGACAAACACAAATGAGATATAACAGGAGTGTGGAGGGGAGCAAAACACCTGTATTGGCAGCAAGAACAGCACAGTTTTACCAATGTATGTAGCAATTTGTTAAGCTGTTTCCATCTTAATATCCAAATTTGTTTGCTAACTAGGCGGCATATTAAATGTGTAGTGTTATTGCTAAGCATGCTGCCTAATTAGCTGATTAATGGGTAGGATTTTATTTGAAGGGCACCTACGTTGGTCTTCTGTGACACATTATATAAAATATAAAACCTTTAATTATGGGTCCAATGTTGTATGCATAATTTATTTGACCTTATCTTGAAAGTTATTATTGTGCCTTCATGAACAGCGTGTCATGAAAATGAAATCCAGGTAAATGTAATGAAACTCATGGAAGCAGGAAAGCCCAAATCACAACGCAAAAACCATAGTTGAGAAATGAGCAAAAGTCAGGCGATGTGCAAACAGAGATTAGAGGGGCAAAAACGTAATAAAAAATTGATTCGAGAAAGATAATTTATTCAATAGAAAGGCAAACATTCCCAAAACAGACAAAGGTCGGGTGATTGGCAAACAAAGCAACTAA
Organism: Silurus asotus; assembly: GCA_024362625.1. Classification (NCBI taxonomy): domain Eukaryota; kingdom Metazoa; phylum Chordata; class Actinopteri; order Siluriformes; family Siluridae; genus Silurus; species Silurus asotus. Next base: position 2,709,547 of record MU533908.1, read on the forward strand.
GGTTGTTTTAAGAGCCATAAAACCATGGCTTGGTTCAAATAGGTGGCAAACAATACTTTGCCAAGACAACACAAAATCAAAAGGTTATATATTCACACATGAATCAAACAAGGAAGTCGAACAGCTGTAACCAAAACAAAAAAGCACACAAAGACATGAACTAATGACGAGGAGTGGAGATGTTACATAAACTAAACAAAACACACGACAATGAATAAAAAGGTTGGAAATGAGAATGTGTAAGCCATCGCGTGCGTGTGTATTTAAAATTTGTTTGCATTGTATTCAAGCCCCGGCATAAAAAAACTACAATAAAAACAGTCCCTATCTCTCTAAGAACGCCTTCCAATTTCTTTATTTTCCTTCCTTTGACCAGGATGTCACAGTGGTGCTGAAATCATGGAGGAATCTGTGACTGAGATAATTACACAAAGTTCATCAGCAGACCATCCTTGACTGGTAGTCAGAGCAAGCCCAATGTGACAATGCTCCCATGGTGGTGATTTATGAAGAAAGACAGATGCTCCGAAGCATGCTTTAGCCTGCTGATACTCTAGTGGCCACTGTCATGTCTGCAGCATCTGTCAAATTTACCAAAATGACACCTCAGGATGATTAAGAAGCCTGCATCCAGTTCTTTAAGCATGCTGCAGTAAGCAATTTAAATTTGAAAATCAGCTGAAGTATAAACACCTAAAAAAGTTGATCATACTGAGGGATGGCAATACACCTGTCCCAGGTGGCAGCTGACTAAAGAGCAGGGCTTCAATGATATTGTGGACCAAGTAGTGTTGGACCAATTCATTGCACGATTGAAAACATTGCATTGGATGCTGTGAATGTAAGCTGGTGATTCATGTTGCCACCCCAACAGCACCAGTGCACCCCTTCCTTTAATTGAGGATATTTAAAAGAAACAGAGTGGACCTAATTAGCCCTTTAGAATGGAGTGCCTGGACCACAGTTTTGTGTTAATTCTGGTGGATTATACAATGCAGTACTTTGAAGCTGTGCCTCTGCAATAGCTCAGCACGTAATGTTGCGGAAGCACTCTTCAGCGTTATATCCCTAGTTGGAATCTCAAATGAGACTCCGACTGAGAAGGGCACACTGTTTATGTCATGTATACACAGTGAACTGTGCAGATTATTGGGGATTCCATTGATTCATACCAGCATTTGGCATCTGAAAAGAGATGATTGTTTGACGATGGTAAATGCTGGTTTCCAAGTTTGACAGCTCGGTCTCTTTTTTTTAGACTTCAGAAGGGTCAATATAAATTCAGTGGAATTCCATGCACTGGCAAAATGTTCAGCCGATTAGAAGTAGTAAGTTGTTCTAAAAGCTAAATTCAAATAAGGAATGGTTTTAATGTCCTAAGAAAAAATAGTTTTTGGCACTTGTGCCCATCACTAATTTCTCTGGAGCCTTGGCATCGTATCAACAACTGCCCACACACTGCTAATGCAACAACCTAGTTGTTAAAAGTTCCATATATATGGGCTTCCACTGAGGTCACAGAGTCAACAAATTGATAAGATGACAGCATTTGTGACCTGCCCAAATCCCAAGATCATTAAATATTGTTTGAAGATTTGTGTACAATAATCCACAATTTTTTGCCTATTAAGAGAATGGGACGAGAAAGCATTTTAATTAGAGGCATTGCTTATCATGAGTACAGAATCAACATGAAATGATGAAATAAATAACTAACAACACAAAATATAAAATTAAGAATACGATGAAAAAGACTACATTCCTTTTCATGCATTATAATTTCATGACTTTAATTTACTATTTCATGGCCACATTCACTAGTGTGAGCACACTAAAAAAGATACAAATTCTTTTTAACCTCTGCTAAAACTTAATATTAATGAGCGTAGAAGCCATATGAGGAAACTGAAAGTAAGTTATGTTACATTTATAACTATCAATGCAGAAATGTATTAGCTATTTACTGTGCTTGTATTATTGCAATGCATGCAATCTTATTTTTATTTATTTATTTTTATTTTTTACTGTATATTAGTACTACTTCTAAGTAAGATCTTAAAATCCTACTATCAAGAAACTTTCTAAATTCATTTAGCTTTTTCAGTCTGGTATTTTATCCGCTGACTTTTCAGGCTTAAAGGCAAGTGCATGTCTTATAAGGTGACAGTCTAGACATTATTAAAAAAGCATAACTTACTTTAGAAGATTCATATATTCTTTAAGCATTGCTTTATAAATAATTTAAGCTATGCTTATGAATGTGTTATAAAGGCATCCAAAGATACCTTTCAATTAAAGTTTAGTTTTTTCAGGATTGTATTCTTCCCTTTTCATTTTTCTTTTGCATTAGAAGCATATGTTTACTTTGCATTCATGCACTGGTGATCATCATTATTTAGACTGCAATTAAATGGTCTTCTATATAAAATTAATAAAAATGTCAGAGGGATTTTGAAAAGGAAGTGTTCTTCTGAGTTTGTAATGTGCTGCTTGCAAATCTGCACAAAAAAGGCTTCAGAGGGTTAAATCCCCTTTCCTTTATCTCTTATTTCTATTCATACTACAATTAGATAAAATCTACAGCATGAAGTGGTTGTTTTGGGTCATCATTAGTGTTTATATTAATCACCTAAGTATCATTTATTAGGGATGTAATGGCTGCATATGTTAAATTCTTTTTTTTTTTTATTCAAAACAAAAATAAAAGAATGTGGAAAATGGGAAAACATTCTTGGCACACACAAAAACACAAAACTAATATTTCAAGAATATTATATGTGAATTATTAAGAAACACTAAATTAAATATTTACGAATCCACATATGAACAAATGGTCACTTCTGTAAATTTTCCAGTATATTTTATAGTAAAGGTGTGTGCGCTGAAGCCTTATTTTGTGCAGAACTTTAGCTGATTCTTGATTGGACAAAAAAAAGGTCCTAATTTGCAGCACTTGGGAAATCTTGCTGATATTTGTATCGTTTCCCTCTTTTAGTTAAACTTTTACCATCATGGTGTATTTAAAAAAAAAACATGCAGTGATCTATATAAGCAGAATAGAAAAGGTTAAGAGCAATCTGTTATCTATAGGTTTTGCTCCTAGTTTCTCCATACTTGTTGATACACTTTTGGATTGTTCAAGATGCCCCAGAGCAGCAGATGAAACTAGTGGAGTAGGTGCATCTCACATCATTAGAGCAAAAGTAGCAAGCATAAAAATACATTTCGATTTGCCCTGCCTGCATGTGTGTATGTGTGGGCACTGTGTGAAACGGGCTCTGATTAGGACTTCTGAAGGTGTGACTCCGACCATTAGGGACTTATCTCTAGCCATAAACCTTCTGCCAGTACTGGGAAATGAGAGCAATACACTCACTCTCTCTCTCTCTCTCTCTCTCTCTCTCTCTCTCTCTCTCTCTTCTCTCTCTCTCTCTCTCTCTCTCTCTCTCTCTCTCTCTCTCTCTCTCTCTCTCTCTCGTTGTCATTGTTCCATGCTGGGAGGTAGCAGTGTGGTGTAGTTTAAGATGTTGCTCGTGCAAGCTTGTTACACGCTTTGCTATTTTCTACTTGTTTAGAAGTTTGGTGGGGGTTGAGAAAAAAAAGACATCTCTCAGCCATGGTTTTAAGTATGCTAGTAATTATGATTAAACATTAAACCTGATTAATTGTAAATATATACTGCCTAGCTAAAAAGTTGACTCAGTGGGCTACCGGAAAATGGTATGTTTCCAGCACCAGTTAAAATTGTTTCATGGTAGGTGTTTCTAGGCAAACCTTCAAAATGAATTTGAAAAGAACGACCAGCGCAAGTCATCCAAGACACAGCTTTAGTATTTGCTATAAAATCTGGTACATTTTCCTCAATAACTCTCAAACATTTTTCATAAGCAGCAATTTTATTTTATTTTTGAGTACAGTAAGGTTCTTTCTTGGTTAACAACAAATGATGGGGAGACCATTATAATGGTAATACAATCACACCGTGATCACAAGTGACAGACCAAAAATACTCCCCACAGCCCCCATAAATTCCAAGATTAACTGATAAACTGATTAAAAACTTTAAAACATGAATTAAATAAGATAATGTAATCAAAAGATTTAGTGAACTTAATGTCAGTCCAGCTGCAATTTTATGTGTATACACTATAATGGGCTGGTTTCCAAGAATGTATGGAGGTGTACATAGGAAGGATTTGTGGACAGCCAACCTTCCAGATTCTAATTTAATATCTTTGATGACTAGGAGAGTCTGTGAAATACATCAAACACTCCATGGATTCATGGCTGAGTGTTTAAGGCTGAAATTTCTCTTTTCCAGTTTTCTTCAAAATCCAACCAATCTCAGAAAAAAGAAATTGCATTTAACTTTTTTAGAGCACTTTCTATACAGTCAGTATCAATGTGAAGCCAAAATCATACGTTGTATAACAACGTATCAAACTTTAAATCGAAGGCTCTATATGAAATGTTCTGCAGCAATATATTTTATCAGATGGCAACCATACCATGTGACTTGCAAAACTGATTGCATTGGCTGGAAAAATAACACTATTCCAGGGCTTTGTACTGTAGGTCTAAAATGTGTCATGAAAAGCACAAACTTTTACATGAAGTGGGCAATACTCATGTTGAAAAAAGACCTAAAATAAATAAATATATGTTCATTGTATTTAAAGAGCTTAGTGATGGAGGTTAATTTGGTCCCCTGGTGGTCTAGTGGTTAAGATGCAGTGCTCTCACCGCTGCGACCCGGGTTCGATTCCTGGTCAGAGAACCATCCCCAGCCACTATCAGTGCCGGTCCCAAGACCGGATAAATTGGGGAGGGTTGTGTTAGGAAGGGCATCCAGCATAAAACACGTGCCAAATCAAACATGCGGAGGATCTGCTGTGGCAACCCCTAACTGGAGAAGCCGAAAGAAAAGTTAGTAGTAGTGATGGAGGTTAATTTGGTTTAAACCCATTGCTGCAGAAAATTTCATACAGACTATTTGATTAAAAGTTTATATATTTATAAATATGTATATATATATATTCCTATACATCATATTCTTGTGGCAGAATTGATTTCTATGCTAAAATTGTGTTGCATGTGTTAATGTGTGAACATTTTGTTTATGGGACTGGGTTGCCAAAATCACATCACATTAACAACATCACAGCTAACAGTTAAAACAGCAGAAAAAAAACCTTTGTGCTCCCCTGCCCACTCTCCAGGACTTACAGGAACCAAAAAACGGGCCAGAACACAGAACACAACCTCTTTTAACTCCCATCTTTTAGTAAGTGCTAAAGAACTTCCAGACACAGGACCAGTTTCTTTCCCCAGGCAATCACCCTTATTAACAACTGACCTCAATTCATATCTATAAGCACTGCATTATCAGAACAGTCAGTCATCACATCAACCGCATATGTTACACACCCTATTGCTGCTGTATATTTTACAAAAGTTATAAAGTAATTTCTTTATTTATTGTTATTTGCATTACCATGCACTTTCACACTTTATGTACATTACTGATCTGTAATGTACTCTGCATTTCTATTTAATACTCATATCTACTCATTTGACAGATATACTGTAAATTTGGAAAATCTGTGAGAACATTATTCAGTTTCAGAACAGGTTGGTTATATCAGGTTTGGTTCACTGCAAATAAATAAAGTATTAGTGGAAAGTGCATCAGCTTGTCAGTCTGCTGAAAGTGGTTGTGTTATAACAGTAGGTTGTATTTAGAGATGGCAACTTGTGTAAAAACTTATTGCTTCTGAGACTGATACCCTTTTTTTTATTATTAGAGCTAGTAGAAGTGGGACTGCCCAGAGACTGCTGTATATCAGGTCTCTCGCTTGTAATGACACCAGACTGAACTTTTAAAAAGGCCTTCTGGAAGGGGATGCTATAAACACCTACACTCTTTTCTGCTAGCCGCAGGGCAAACAAAGTTGGTAGCTCCGGGTGAAAGACCTAAGATCATGTTTGGATTCGATAGCAACAAATAATTTAAATTTCTTTCCTACACTGACTGTTACTGCAGCTGTGGGGGAGTGTAATAAGGACAAGAGGCATGTGCAAGGGAAAAGTGTTGTTTGAATCCTGAAGCTACCACAGACCATCTCTGGAAAGCAAGATTTTAAAAGAATTTTAGAAAACTTGGAACATGGAAGATGTTATTTAAATTTTTTTATATATACTATATATATTACTTCAGAATTACAGTGCACACACTTTCTTTCGGCTTCTCCCGTTAGGGGTTGCCACAGCGGATCATCCGCATGTTTGATTTGGCACATGTTTTTACGCCGGATGCCCTTCCTAACGCAACCCTCCCCATTTATCCAGGCATGGGAACGGCACTAAGAGTGGCTGGGGTTGGTTCCCTGACCTGGTTCCGCTGCAGCAGTGAGAGCGCCGCATCCTAGACCACCAGGGACCCTAAAACTTTCTTTTGGCTTCTCCCATTAGGGGTCGCCACAGCGGACCATCCGCATGTTTGATTTTTGGCACGTTTTTACGCTGGATGCCCTTCCTAACGCAACCCTTCCCATTATTTGGACAAAGTAGTATTGGGACACCTGACTTTTTCAGCAGTATTTGGTTCTTCCCCAAACTGTTACCACAAAGTTGGAGGCACACAACTTTACAAACTGAGCTCCATGAAGATATTGTTTAAATGTGTAATGGAAGATCTTGAGTGGCCCGTTATTGAGTTCTGGCCTCACACTTATTTGAACAACTCTGGGATGAATTTGAAATGTTGACCTTTACTAAGCACAAATCTCCACAAGCACACTCTGAAATCTAGTGGAATAAGTGTGGAGATTATTATTACAGCAAACAAGGACTAAATGTGCAGTAGCATATTTTAAAATCCACAAACTTTTGTCAATTTATTGTAAATAGACTGATTAGCCATACAATGAATACTACCTGCTTGATATTGTGTAGCTCTTTGCTGTCTCATATGATGCTTCTATTTATGTTATTATCATGCATAAATTTGTATCAACTGTTTTGCTAAAGCAAGTAATTGTTTAATTGCCCAATAATAAATAATTGGACCAAACAATATGAAAATACGGTTTACTGCACAATGTCATTACCATAAAACCAAGAAAAGAGAACACATAAAACATTCGATCTCTATATCACGCTCCGACTTTTTTGTCTTTCTCAATCATACACTCATGGTGAAGCTGTTTGAACACATTTTGTTTTGACTTTAAGAGTAAGCTTTGTGGTTTGGAGTCCCTTGAGCACACACATACCATCTATACACTTCATTTACTCCTTTTAGCTCCTCGTTTTTTGTGCTTCCTGCAGTCTTTATTAAATTATTTTGCTTTATCTCTGCTTCTTAAATTCAGTGTTTGTGTATGTGTGTGTTTGTGTTACTGGTATTTACATCATCTTCATAAATTTGTGCTTGTAAATGCATCTCTTTTAACACCCTCCCCTTCACTTGCTATTTCTTCTAGCTAACTACATCATTCTAAGCCTGGTTTTTGCCCTTTCCTTTTTTTGGCAAAACTTGATGATGAGTTATGTAACAAATGTTTAAAGCATTTACAAACATTTCATAACTCGATAAGCCTAATGTACGTAATGTACGTGGACAACTTCACTCTCATGTTGGCCTTGCTAAACAGTTACCACATATTTGGAAGTACAAAATTGATAATTTTCCTAGAACTAAGAGGGATAGCCTAAATTTGTACCAGTATCAAAATATCCCTGTGCACTGAGGTCCAAAAAGATATAGTTTGCCAAGGTTGGCATAGAATAATTTAAATGACCTGCATAGATTCCCCAGCCTCAGCCCTAATTATTACTTTTTGGATTAATTAGAATGTTGACTGTGATCTAGGTCTTCTTGCGTCACTGACTACACTGACGTTTTTGGCGCTGAATGGATACAAAAACGCACAGTCATGTTCTAAAATTGGAGAGGAGGTTATTATAGCAAGTGGAGATCCTAAGTCTGGAATTGAATGTTCAACATACACATTTAAATGTTATTGTTGCTACTGTTATTGTAATCTCATTTTACAATGCTTACTAGTTAGCAGTATTAGCAGTCCCTCAGGAATGTGATCCCATGGGGTCCAACAAATAATTAACAGTAGTTAAAGTATTTTTTTTGAAGATTGCATACCAACCAACAAACAAAGAAACAAACAAAAAAACAGACAGACAGACAGACGGACAGACGGAAAGACGGACAGTATTTTGCGGGTTGTTTGTGATGTGTGGTTTGTGTGAAGATGCCATCCCGAGACTCTATTCCAGGCCTTCCCTGCACTCTAGTAAACTAAAGCTGCACCCACTTCCCTTTGGATGACGTCAGCAGGAGGTGACCTATAAAGTAAAGTCAGAAGCTGAGATCAGGATCAGGAGATCTCGCTTCATTCTGGTGTTATTCTGTTCCTTTTTTTGTGCTTACCTGTTACTGACCCAGAGTTTGCCTTGTCCTATTTAAAGTTTGATTAGTTTGCTGTAAATACCGACTTATACATTTGTAAATATATGTATGTATGTATGTGTGTGTGTTGTTTTGTTTACCAGTAGTAGGGCTGCCATTTCATTGGGTATGGGTTTCTGCCTCGTTTTTGGTGGGGGAGTTAGGGAAGTGTGTTGTCTTTCTTTTGGGTTTGTTTGTAAGTGGTTTAGTGTTTGTAAAAAGTTTTTTGTTTATTATTTTGGCATTGTTTGTGTTTCCATTCTTTATTAATCATATACCAAATACATTCCCATTCATCTAATATCCACCACCCTGTGTCTTTAATCACACTGTGTTCCCCAACCCTAGACTGGGAGGTAACCATGTCCAACAAATAATAAACAATAGTTGAAGTTTTTAGTTTTTTTTTAAAAGGATTGCAAACAAACCAGACAGACAGACAGACAGACATATAAACATGTGCATTAACAATAAAATACATAATACAGAGTACATTCATTTATCCTTAGTATTTGTCTGGTCAGGATTTATGTTGACTACTCCTTTCACACTATTTACATTTTAAGAAATATATATAAAAAAACTGAATTTGTCAGATATAGTACACACAAAATAAAAATCTCTCCAGAGGGGAACAGTTATTAAAAGTTCATAAACCATTCTAACAGAGGTGAGTTGATATACAAAAATAACTTATATTAGAGAAATTATGTAATTTATGAAGAGGCTCTGTTCTTGTGTAATTATTTTACATTTAAAGTAAGAGTTTTTTTTAAATACAAAAGCTTTTCATAGATTTGTAGAACTAATGTATGTTTTGAGGTTTCTGTTTTCTGATTGGAGGCGATTTATTTATTTTATAATATTCCCTGTCATCTACCAAATACTCCCAAAATATATGCTGGCTATAAAACCCTTATAAATCAAGTCATGCATAATATAGTTGTATGATTAATATGGCATGCAAATTTGACACATTTTTGTAACCGTAAAGGTTTACTATGACGCTAAACTTGAGGCCTACAATGGGACTTTGTTTCTTTGAAAATGTACAAAGAAAACCAATTGTTCAGAAAACCAATTTACAATAGTTTACAACAGTATATATTAAATATACATCTATGCAATGTGACGACTAGCCTCCGCCTCATGTACCAGAAGGGGCAAGCGCTCCGAACTCAACTGTCAGCAAGGTGTGGAAGGACGGAAGCCCAGTACAGCAAGCAAGGAGGCGTGGCGTCCTTAAAAGACATGGCAGGAGCTTAATTGGAATAGCGGCCCCTTACTGTCTTCAAGCACAGCGATGTCAATAAAAGGAGGCCGGGAGGACAGTGATGTGGAGAACCTTGGGCTTCCGACAAATAGCGGCTCTCTCCCTTATTTCTCTCACTACAGGCAAAAGACGGCAGATGCAGAAGATATCCCACCGGACCCTCGTAACAACTTGTAAAATTGTTACTTCGGCCCTGCGGCAGGAAGACCCTGACCCCTACGAGAGCCGATTGTGACCGTGGCAGAGCCAGCCTGCCTGTCGGGACCTGAGGCATTCTCCCGCTCCAGCCACTGCTCACACACCCCCCTCGGGCACTAAAAGATGAGGCCTTTTCTTGACTGCATTTTAAAAGGCTGCAGGTCTCAGACTCTCACCTGAGAGTGTTTCTATTACCATTTACAGGAGCCTGTCCTTGTAGACAATATCTACCAAAGAAGCCCAATCCAGTTGACATGAAAAACTTGTTGAAGTTTGTACTTCAACATAAGGCATCATGCTTGACTGTTCTTTACATCCATCAAAGCTGTAAATCCACTTATGGAAAAGCAGCTGTTCCTGACTTGTACAGTTATGAAGAATTTGTTTTTTTATATGATAGCTTGTTAATTTTTTTCCCATATCCATTTTTGAAGTTAAAACTGTTTTATATATATATATATATATGCGAAACAGTAACAATGAAAAATGTTCAGGCACAATGCTCAGGATGTAAATAAAAGAGATTTTAAGTTAAAATCCTTGATGGTTTTCTGTGGATACAGACCGAGTGTCCACATATGTGGAGATCATTTCTTCAAAAATAGATTCATGTTCAAAAATAATATCTGGTTATTATATTTATTGGTTCATCCTAACCCCAAATAGCTAGCAGAAATCTACCATGCAAGCCAAACCAAAGCTCGGGTCTCAGGAGGGTATAACAAAGAAAATACACAATGATCACAAATAGTATATTTTTAGGACAATGGTGATGTTTCACAAAGCCCTAGCATAAGGCAGAATGGGGTTAAGCTACCCATTGAAAATATAACTTAATTTTCTAAAGAATCAGTATGTACAGTATTTAAGAGTAAAATAATGTTTTTAGGAATTCTGGGAAGACTGCTTTCCCCCCTTATATTATATAGTTCACTATAAATGTCACATTCAACATGAAGCTCTCCTTTTGATGGGGACTATAAAACACTTGTATGTGTCACTCTGGAAAACATCATCTTGTGACCTTGAAAATGTGAATATTTTTTCTATATCGCTACACTATGCACACCGATCAGCCCAAACATTAAATCTACAGTACTAGCAGATGTCTGGTCCCATCCGACAGATAAGCTACTGGAGCACAAATTGCTGAATAAGTTAATACTGGCTTTGATAGAATAGTGTAAAAACACACATTGTGTGTATGAGGTTGCACAGCCACAAAGCAATCAAAATGCCCATGCTGACTGCTGCTCACTGCTGAAAGCAACTACAATGGACATGAGAATTGGACCATTTAGCAAAGAAAGAAGGTGGTCTGGCCTGATAAGTCACGTTTTCTTTAACCTCATGTAGATGGGAAGACTGGCAGTATGATGCAGTGTTCGGATGAGAAACCACATGTCCTGTCATACATGTGTATGTTACTTCACACTAACAAATTACATTTTTGTGCCAACAGAATTGCCAAAAGTTTTTTCCGTATTTCAAAAAACTCACAAGAATACATAATTAGAAAGAAGAACAGCACTCTGAAACAATAAAATCATTGCTAAAAATCTAACATAATTCCCCTCTGGAAAAAAAACCCATCCTACACCTCAAATATTAATTACAATCCAATATATGTGGTAAACCTTTTACTTCCAGCTGTTGATCAATCATAAAGCTGTTGATCCAAATCTCACTAGTCAATGAGACCAAAGTGCTGTTAAGCCCATCTGCAATGAATGGTTTGTGCGGAAATGCAGAACATAAACCTGCGGAACATCAAATAAAACTTTGAAAGCATAAACTTAAACTAAAGCAAAGCATTCAAAAAAAAATAATTATCAAAGAACAACATTTTAAATCTGACACCAAAGAATTCTGTTCATTGAAGAAATTGCCTTTTCTGTCTCATTCGAGTAATTTTCATTCTAGAAAAATTACATGTAAACAAAATTAAATGTAAACACACACCATCTATCTATGTATATACTGTTGTAGATAATGTAAATAATTAATGTACTATTAATGCATTTTACCACTCAGATGAGAGTTTTTATTTTTTGCCTTTTTTTGTAATTTCATTTGAATCTCATATCATAAGTATGACAGACACAAGATACCAAATGAGCATTTCAGTCATTAAACTGTATCTAGGATCTTATGTGGAACACTAGCTACTGTATATGATTGGGTGATTAAAGAATCTGCATAAATGTTCATGTGTGCACTTGTTCCTAATAAAGTGAATGATGAGCGAATTTTTCGAAGTTCCCATTCTCCGTGAGTTCATTGCTCATATTTTAAAGCAGTGTAATTTAAAATACGAACAATAAACTAGTTTCAGATCTGTGTGTGTGTGTGTGTGCATATATATATATCTGTACGCTTGTATTGCAGTGATGTGATAAGGGAGAAAATGAGCTCCTGTGGATGAAACTTACCACCGATTCTTTTTTTTACGAAATGCCGCTAATGTCTTCCTGAAACCTGTTTATTAACAAAACAGAGAAAGTAGACCGTACAAAAGAGAAAAGCTTTATTGCTTTTATAACAAGGACACAGCAATTGTAAAATTCAGCATTTATGAATGTGCTTGTCTGAATAGCTAACAATAGTGAATCAAAATGACTGGATTTTTGTTTTATACTTGTTATTCACTCGCCTGCAAAGCTTTATTGGTTCTTTTTAATGGGGAGATATATTCAAAAGATTTAAAGCAGTAAAGTTGGTAAATATTTCCTCAAGAAAATGCTTTTTGGTAGACATTCTGTGGCTTTTGTAGAGGTTTGTTTTAACTCTGTGGTGTTCAGTTTTCTAATTTATTTTCCCTTCCCTTACGAACGCCCGACTCATGGACTTTCTGAGATATGCACTCAACCACCAAAATAAAAATATATATTCAAGTAAACTTAAAAAATCCGCAGGCGTTATTCAGACTGGACTAAAGAAGAATTCCTGGCAGGCATGCAGTGTGGGAATGAGACACGTAAATCTCACTCTTCTCGACTTACAAATAATCGACTTATGAAAAATTTTCCGGTAAGTCAGGGGCAACCTGTACAGTATATGCACATGCACAGATTTAATGAAAGTAAAGATACATCATTGTATATCTATCAAATCAAATGACATACAATAATGACTTTAACCTGATTTAAAATACCATATGATGGTCATACAACTACTGAATAATCTGGTAAATGCTACAATGACATAATGCATCAACTTCCCCAAAGTGGGGGAAGTTGATATAATTTCTGACACAATGACTATGACTATGAGACAAATGCCAACACATAATTCTTGAGTTGTTGTTTCTTTGTTCAGTAAAAATCCTTTCTAATATCAAGTCCTAATGATATAATATTGCAATCAGTACTGTTTATCAAAAGGAAATATGTAGCCATTGACTAAGGCAGTTTACAACATGATGCTTTAAATCTCTAATTGGTGACAGTTGTATTTAGAGCAAGATTTTGTTTTGTTTTTTGCAAGAAAATGGGGTATGCATTTTTTCAGACTGAGTATAGATTCCCTACTTTTTGGAGCTCTATGAAACAATTTTGAAATCTAATACCATAATGACTAACCTGCAGAGTATTAGTCAATCAGTGGTGCTGTAAGCATTTCACCTTTAAACGTTTTGCAAAGATTTTACCTCGAATTATATTATTATTATTATTATTATTATTATTATTATTATTATTATTATTATAATTTATAATGAGTACCTGATTCAGCATGTACTAATGTCTACTAATGTCTATATTAAAGGTTAATTCATCATTAAAAAATGGTGAATTTACTAATGTTCTAATCAGCAGGTGGTCATTATTTACACATGAATCATCATGACTCCAGTCTTAGTTATGGATTATGCTTTTATTAGTTTCTGATTAGTACATTCATTTATTCATCATTAGATCATACTGAAATAACAATTTAGATGGAATTCAAATAAATAACGTATTAAATGTTGACTTATATCTTCTTCTTCTTCTTCTTCTTCTTCTCCATTTTCGTATTATTGAATGTGAATTATATCCAGACTCTTGTCGTTTCCTGTCCTCTGTTCATTAATGCAGCAGCATGAACTAGGCTTTTCCAACAGTATGTGATGTTGGTATTAGAGTATTTTTTCCGAAAATGATTTAATGAGCAATGTATGAGATTGTATCGTGTGCAATACATCCTTAGTAAAAAACTCACATTGTTGTTTGGTTAGATAATTTACTTGCTAATGTAACTGTGTTGATATAAAAGTGATTTAGAGAGTACTTCAGCAAATATCTGATTACAATCATAAAAGTTTGCTTGCATTGTGTGACGACAGGGTGTGCCGAGAGAGGAGTTGCGTTATTGTATGAGGAAGTCTAATGTGTCAAAGAAGTATGTGAGGGTAGTGCAAGACATGGATGAGGACAGTGGGACAGCAATGAAGTGTGCAGTAGGACCAACAGACTGTTTTAAGGTGGAGGTTGGATTGCATCAAGAATCGGCTCTGAGCCCTTTCCTGTTTGCAGTGGTGATAGATAGGTTGACGGACAAGGTTACACAGGAGTCTCCGTGGACCATGATGTTTGTGGATGATATTCTGATTTGTGGTGAGAGTAGGGAGCAGGTTGATAAGACCATGGAGAGGTGGAGGTATGTGCTGGAGAGAAGGGGAATAACAGTAAGTAGGGGTAGGACAAAGTGCAGGCAGGGTGGAGTGGATGGAGAAGAGTGGCAGCAGTGATTTATGATAGATGGTTGTCTGCAAGTTTATAGTACTGTGATGAGACCTGCGATGTTTGTATGGTTTAGAGACAGTGGCATTGAGTAAAAGACCGGAGGTGGAGCTGGAGGTAGCAGAGCTGAAGATGTGAAGGTTTTCGTTGGGAGTGACGAGGATGGACAGGATTAGAAATGAGTTCATTAGAGAGACAGCGCATGTAGGACGTTTTTTGGAGACACGATGAGGGAGGGCGAGATTGAGATGGTGCAGAGGAGGGACATTGGGTGTATTGGTAGGAGACCTCTGATGCAACTGAATTCTTATGTACTACTCAGTCAGTTGTATGTGAGATGTGCATACCGGGCAAAGTCTGATAAAAACACAAACATGTCTTAAATATGCATGATTCTGACCTTAAACTTGTGTGTTTTTCTTGAAATGAAATTTTAGCTCAAGTAAGCCAATTTAAGGCAATTTTATAGTTAAAAAAAATCAAAAACAAGACTAAACATAAACAAAAGAACAATTGTCAATAGAACTGTATTAGAATCACAGTGGTTGCAACTAAACACTTGCTTTGCGATGGCCAACACACTATGATGCCACAGACAGTCTGCTACTTACCACTAAGCACTCCTCATGTAATGACTGTAATGGTAATAAGGAAATATGTTTTTGTCATTTGGCCACTCTTATGACAACACATCCTGGCACAAACCTCTATCTCTGCCCTGTCCATGAACCACATGGTGCAGCAAGTTGTTTGTTCTCATGGTGTAGGCCCCTAGGTACAGAATATTTAAATAATCACCCACTCTTTTGTTTACCCATGTCAACAATTTCATAACTACCAGTTATTATACCCCCCCCCCTCTCTCTCTGAAAGCGCCATGCGTTCAAATTTATAGGGCACTTAAGTAAATTTATGTTGTGGTGTCTGTCTGAACCATGCACTGAGGAGGGACATGGGGTATATCAGTGGGAGAATGCTAAGGATGGAGCCACCAAGAAGAAGGAACAAGGAAGGCCAAAAAGGAGGTTTATGGATGTGGTGAAGGAAGACATGTAGGTAGTTGGTTTAACAGAAGCAGATGTTAAGGACAGAGTAGTATGGAGACAGATGATCCGCTCTGGTGACCCCTAATGTGAACAGATGATAGAAGAAGAAGTGTCTGTTTGAACCAAATAAATAAAAACAAACTATCTGTACTATATTGAATTGCATAGCGTCATATTTTTTCCATTGAATCGTACCGCATTGAAACGCATTTTGTTGAATCAAATCAAAATCGGATTGCACTGCATCGTAATAGGGATGAATCGTATCATTTCACATCGGTAGCTGCTTCTTAAGTATCTTCAAATGATTCGTATCTTTGACTATGCATCGAGGTGGAAATCATCATCATCTTATTTCGGCTGCTCCCATCAAGGTCGCCATTGCGGATCATCCGTCTCCATCCGTCTCCATACCCTGTCCTGTACATCAGCCTCTTGATGTATATGAAGCCATACTGTTGCACACAGATGGTCACCTCTTCTCTCAGCCTGGCTTCCACTACTCTTTCCCATAACTTCATGGTGTGGCTGTTCATCTTTATTCCCCTGTAGTTACTTCAGGTCTGCACATCTCCCTTATTCCTAAAAAAAGGTATATAATATGACTGGTCCAATCAACTTTCCACTCTTCATCCTCTTAATCGCTGCTCTCACTTCCTCCTTACTAATCCTATCCACTTCCTGCTTCACCATCTCCACACCATTCACCCTTTTCTCGCTCTCATTTTCCTCCTTCATCAGCTGCTCAAAATACTTCCTCCACCCTCTCAACACACTCTCCTCACTAGTCAACACATTTCCATTTCCATCTCCATCCTTTATTGCCCTAACTTGCAGCACATCCTTCCCAGCTCGGTCCCTCTGGCTGGCCAATCGGTACAAATCTTTTTCTCCTTCCTTAGTGTCCAACTTCACATACAGCTTCTCATATGCATTTTCCTTGGCTTTTGCCAGATCCCTCTTCACCTGCTGCCGCATCTCCTTGTACTCCTGCTTACTTTTCTCATCTCTCTGTCGATTCCAGTTCTTTCTAAGCTAATTAGAACATCATAGCACTCATTTTTTGTTGAAGTCAAAGATACACATGAGCACAAAGCAATTAAAACCAGGCTTATATTATATGTCACAGAAGAGCAAAGCTGCTCTACTTACAAATAATATGTAACTTATAAAAATAAATGTTTATATGACATTTATATGACCTTTTTCTTTATACAGTTTTAATAAAAGCTTTGTTGGTGCTTTCCATATCAGACAAATCTGACTAGCATAAAGGAGGGGAAAAAATGTTTGATCATATGATGAAGCAGAGATGACAGCTGCCATTAAAATCTCAGAAAGTGCTTATTAGACTTAATTGATTTATTATATTCTACCTTGGACTGAAAACACATCATGGTCTAGTCTCAGTTTTGAGAAGAGAGTTGAATTTAGGCATATCATAAATGCAATAGTTCTGGGATAAGAAACCATCCATCAGCGGAAAACATTATATAGATACTACAAATGATTAATGTCAGCAGTCCTGCCCATGCACCATTCTTCTGATTAATCCAATCACATTATCAGTCAAAAGATTCATAAGCAACCAGAGGTATAACAGCACTTAGGTCTGTTTTTAAAGTTTCCAGACTTAATTTTGTATATTCTTTACAATTCTCACCATCTCCTGTCTATGTTTTATTAACTACGGTACATTGCTGCATTTCTCTATAATTATTTATTTGTAAAATCACAAGATGACCTTTTTAGCATCAGCCAGCTTCAAGTTATTGATCTAAAAATGTAACCTTTAACAGATATGATGGCAATTACACGTAATATTCATTACTGTCATTAATCTTTTGCTACATACAGTGTATCTAACAATAGCTAATTAGCATCCAATTAGTTGGTACAACACTGGGGTTCTCATGATAGCTAAGAGCAAGATTAGTAATAAAACTGGCTACTTAGCTTCAGGTTTGCTGGCTGTTATGGTTTTTCTGGCAATAGTTAGAGTGTCTCACCTTGAGGAAAGAAATCAAGCTATTATAACAGTTTCAGTACATATATAACTGAACTTCTGAAGAAAAAAAGTACATTTGACACATACCTCTACCACCAGCTTAAGGTTTTATAGACTTGTCACTTCTCTTATATATTCCTATATTTTTTTTTTGCTAGTAAACTGAATTAATGGCAATAGTATAACATGCTGTATGATAAATAACTAAACATTTTTTAAATTAGCTGCTGCTTCATTTTTTCCGCCATATGCATGCTAGCATACATAATTCTGAAATGATCTTTGCATGTACTATATTATGGGAATGGTATTTTTTCATTGCGCGTTACACAGGAAACATACACCCTGCTATTTTCATCCACATTCAATCATCTGCAGTGAATGCCCTGCAAGTCAGACATTATGATTTCTTTTCTAAGGGGCTCTTGCACATGCAGAGGCGTGTCTCGATTTCTTGCAGTCGTGGGCTGGTTGTCTGAATCCACACATGAATAATGTATTTCTTTCTCTTTTTTTTTTCCTTTTACAACTCTGTTATACATTTCAGTTTTGACACTGTAGTTACATTCTGATTAATTATATTTGCATTATATTCTCAGGTGTGTAGAATGAAAGTAGCAATTGTGATGGCAAGTGTTATGAGAGAGGTAGGAGTTGCCAAGTATTGCCAAACTCAATATTTACACCTATGATCTATAGCTAGATATCTGTATCTTTAAA
This sequence comes from Silurus asotus, assembly GCA_024362625.1. Taxonomy (NCBI): domain Eukaryota; kingdom Metazoa; phylum Chordata; class Actinopteri; order Siluriformes; family Siluridae; genus Silurus; species Silurus asotus. Next base: position 2,727,980 of record MU533908.1, read on the forward strand.
GCTCCTGGATATAGGATTTAGGTTTTTATAGGATTTGAAGACACTCTGTCTGGAAGAGAATCCTATTGCAAGCTAATCACTAGAAAATACCTTGTAAATCATTCCTTTCTCTACACAACAGACAAAATACCATAACGAAATCTTCTCTGGTGTACATACTATTTAGTGTATTCATATGCGGCAAACCCACCTACGTCAGGTGGGCCAGGGCACTCTGAGGAGGGCCTTGCCATCCATCCAGGGTTTAAGAAGGAGGCCCGGTTAGCATCGCCATGGAACAGGGAAAAGCCGGGGAGGGCCCGAAACGAAGCAAAGCCTGCAATTAACATATAATTAATACACTCTGTGTGTGTGTATTGTTTGATTTTTTGTTCTCTGTGAACTGCCTGCGCTGTTTTTTTTATCACATCTTTTTCTGGCTAACATTAGTGGTCAACATTAGACTAGCTTGATACAATTGCCATTGTATTAAGCCAAACTGTTTATAAGCAAATGATTTTTACATTTGAAACTGAAACCATGAAAATGAAAATTACTCATTTGGCATGTAGAACAGTAATATTTTTATAATTACATAAAATATTTTGTGAGTCTGAAATATTTTGTCTAGTTAAAACTAATAAATGAATAAATAAATAAATGACACCTTTTCCTGATACTGCTTGCTATGGGAATCATTCTATTCTTCCCTGACTTTTAAACTAATAAAATAAATGATTTACACCCGAGGTGTTCATTCATTCATTTATTTATTCATTCATTCATTCCTTCATTCGTTTATTTATTTATTTATTTATTTATTTATTTATGTATTTATGCAAAGTGAAGATAATGCCACACAGTGCAACACAGAACTGTCTGAGCCAGTCTGAGTCTCTCAAAGCTATTCAAATCAATGTCACTCGTGCTTTTGTATGCACACAAGAAAGACATTCTCCTGTCTTATGTCTAAGCTTCAAAAATGAAAAAAGATCCACAATTTGTGGATAAGTGTCATATTCAGACAGATCGACATATTTTCAGAAAGTGGAGTTTGACAACAGCTGCAATTTCTTTCTTTTGTGTGTATGTGCATGTTTGTATATATGAAATACACAAAACTCTGTAAACTTGTCTAGTAAATGAGCTTCCACATTTAATGAAGGTTTTATTTTCTTTCTTCACTTTACACATGCAAATTTTAACACTGTCAGAGTTCACTTTTATCTTTGTACTAAAAATGGTCAGGTAAGAACATGATCTCTGGACCGTAGACTGACTTATATATTTAAGTTATTAAACATTATAACATATTTCTCTCCTGTATGCGTCTTTAACATGTGATATAACAATGATATCTGGTCTGTATAATGCAGTCATTCTGTTCAAGGCAGTAGCACATTTTCTTGAATCTACAGGTATTCTTTTAAGTATCCACCACCTTGATCTGTTCCACATTTTGTAGCATTAAAACTTGAATGTTCAATTGGAATGGTATACCATGATAAACCTTATTTATAGAACTTATCTTTTTGTATCATTTATTTTAGTTTGCCCCAGACTACAGTTCATTTTAGTTTGCCCCAGACTACAGTTCATTTTGTTCAGGCATCTTCCAGAAACAGACATAGTTTTTCTATTGTGATCTCTCAGTTTCCTTACAAAAACCTTTGCCTTAGAATTGAGCATTGCAACAGAAAGGCTACAGCTGTTAGGCTACTGCCAGACTCGAACACTTGCTGTCTTGAACTCCAACTTTCCAACACACAATCACCTTCATACTGACTGTTTGTACTTAATCCCATACTGATTAGTCATAGTTGTTTCCAGTTATATGCTCACTCATAGCAACGGTTTAAATGGACTTTAATTTATTCAATTCACCACAAAGTAATATGCTTGGCCCCTTTCGTTTCTGCCATTTATAAAGCCTGTTTGAGCCTTTCAATCTCAACTTGTTTTGTACTTTGTTCTTAATATTCCATTTGATCGACTGACTAATCACCGGGTTATTGATTTCCAGCCTGCCTTGACCATGCATTTCTTTCTGTCCTGCATTTATTAAATGACAACAGCCATTAATAATTTGTATTCCATTTGTGTGCTTGATGTAAAAGCAAAGAAAAAAAAAAGACAAAAATAACTAAAACAGTTTGATATGGGTTGTAGTGTCAGAACTCAAAAATCAGATGGCACAGTGAGTGCTGCTTGACTAAAGAAGTGAATAACAACCAGAATCTGAATATTTCTAAATATTCAACAGTCATGAATGTCTTGTGTGATCCGAGCTGCTTGTATCTGTGTTTCATCAATACCACAAAATGCAAAATGTGGCCTTTTATATATTTTTACCTCTGTTTTTAAACTCTACTATTTCTTTGGTGTAGTAACTTTTCTGGCTTAACAAATGTAGAAGCCCTGAGGACTTATGAAACCTCAGAAAACACAGGGAATAAGAAACTAGTATACTTTTTCACATTCATTTGACTGACAGAGAGCCCTGCAATATTTTTTTATTTAGGGTTGCATATTTGTATTAAATATTTCCCTGCAGAAAATATCAGTAATCATATTTTTTAAATGTTTTAATAAATTGAATTCAAATTAACTAATTTATAAGGTCACTTTTAAGACTTTCAAGATTTGTTGAATTTCACCAATAAATGTTTAAACATGTAACAAAAGATATGCATGACCATTGCTCTGCATAAATGCCGATTAAGAGATCCTCACCGATGAGCATGACTTTTCTAGTGCTATTGTTTTTTATTTACTATAATATAATATGTTTCTAATACATATACAGTGCCTCCAGAAAGTGTGATAAGTGTATATGAACTGAATTTTGAATTATTTATGTATTTCTTAGTGAATAATAATAATAAGAAGAATAATAAGAATAAAAAAAGGAGTATTTAAATGTACTTTTCATTTCAAATGAATTGTCTATCTTACTTAATAAATAGTGTCTGTGATCTCTGATCAGATAAAATGGCAGATTATATCATTCTTGTATCATGAATCAAGTATTAAGAATCCATGAAGTTTCAAGTATTCACCTTATTAGGAAATATTTTTTAACAAAGTGGAAAAATATGTCACAATCCAGACAGTACCGAGTCTCAGAACTCAGGCAAGAAAGGTCAGATTGTGGTCACACTTTTTCGTTGATATTCATTTATGCACATGCAAATGCTGGAGATCGTCTCTAGGTTACGTATGTAACCCTGGTTCTGAGAGGGAAATTGAGCTGTGTCAACAACTATTTGGGAATGCTTCTGCATGACCACACTATGAATCATGTGTGTAATCTGTCTAACAGAATGGTGCCACATCACTGGCAGGGTGATGTCATGACCAGAAAGCTATAAGAACACAATAAGCTATAAGAACACATGTGGTGGAGACAGCACTAGTGTGCTCTGATAAGAAGAGTGGTTAACATCCACAATCCATCTACTGAGGGTTTGCTTTGCAGGAGACCCCTTTTTTAAGAACCGTAGCAGACAAACAGCTGGTCCAACTTTCTCCACATGGAAAATTTTTGGATAGATGCATCTGGTGCTCACACCAGGCACACCCGGTTAAGCTTCTCCTGGTCAGGGGGCTAAAAAGGAGGAGGATAGAATGCCTGTAGAATTGACTGTGGGAACCTTAGGAACATACCCCGGACAGGGGTAGAGAAAGGCACTGAAGCTCCCCAACCCTCTTCAAAGAGGAAATGGCCAGTAGGAACACAGTCTTGACTGTGAGAAATGTCAAGGGTACCTTGGACAAGGGCTCAAAGGGAGGCTCAGGTAGGTCCTCCAGGACAACGGACAGGTCCTATACAGGAACATCTGAGGCCTCAGCCCTAGGGTACTGCGGAGAAAACGTGTCACTAGTGGGTTTTTCCCCAGCAAAGCTAAGCTAGAATCACAGCCGGCATCTCCAGGCACCTCAATGCCAGGTGCCAGGTGCTCTGATCAAGCTAATATTAACCAGTCATCGATATAGTTCAGTATGCGGATATTTAGGAGTCTCAGTGGAACCAGAGTGCAAGGCCGAACAGAAGGACCCGATATTGGTGGGCTTTGGCACAAAAGTAAACCTTAGGAACTTTCTGTGTGAAGGAATGATGGATACATGAAAATAAGCATCCTTCAGATCTATTTTGACAAACCAGTCCTCTGACCTGATTCGGCATATTGTACGTGAGTCTTAATAGAGAGCGGTTCAGCTGTTCTTGAAAACTATGAAGTACCGGCTGTAGAAGCCGGACTCTCTTTTTAGTGGAGGGGTCACCTCGATATTATATCGATGTTGCCTATTCTGTTTTATACAACACAGCTTTCAAAGAATATAAAATAAATGTAAAACAAATATAAAGCTGCTTGGTTTCTGCATGCATAGACAGACCGAATATTTTATTTTGTCATGGCATATCCGGTAGTTGTCCATATTTGCAGAATGACTTTGCATGCTGAAAGTCTAATGTGACTGCAGCCTAATTGTCAGAAAGGTGTCAAAAAAATCCCAGCTACAGCAGGAACTGATTTACAGAGCATAGTAGTTGAAACAGGAAGAATCTGTACAGACCTCAACAATAATGATCAGTTTTATGGTAGTGAGGCTAAAATAAGACATTTCTAAGAAAAGTCATGTTAGAAAATCTTAAAGAAATTTTGAAAAGAAAATTCTGGTTTGATGCCAAAGCCAAAGCATAATGTTAACCTCAGCCCAACACCGAGGTAGCATAATTTCAAGCATGCTGGTGGTAGAATTGTATTTTTAAGGTAATAGAAGCAAATATAAGCAAATTGTCGAGGAAAACCTGTTCCAGTTTAACAGAAATCTGAGAAATCTGAATTTATCGTAAAAAATATACGTTCCAGCAAAACAATGACAGAATGCACAGAGCAATTATAAAGGAATGTCTTTGAAAAGAGAAGGTTTGTGCTGTGGAATGGCTGAGTCAAAGCCAAGATTGAATCCAATTGCAAATCTGTGGCATCATCTGTTCGAGAAAATTGTTGTCCACCAACATTGCCCATCTAATTTGGCAGAGTTGAAGAAAATTGAAAGGAATGAAGGAAAATGCCAAAATCTAAATGTGTAAAGCACACAGAGACATATGTGTGAAAATTCACAGAGCCAACTCGAATCTGTAATTGATGCATAAGGACAAATCATACTGAAGACATGAATACCAATCAACTAAGCAGTTTTTAGATTAAAAAATGTTTTTGAAAATTAATATTAAATATTTAATTTTGATGTAATATAAATCCTTTCTTATAATTCCTATAGACACACATTAAACATTAAATGTTTAAAAAAATTAAATTAAAAAAATTATTATTTTATAAGAATTATGTTTGGAATCACTGTCTTTTATGGGAAGGTTAGTTTCTTTTTATTAATAAATCATGGAGGATTCAGAAAAGTGCAGTTTCTGCAGTTGGAAATGGTGAAAGTGACATGACAGCTCATAGTAATCGCCCCCCTCTACAGATGCATTAAAGATTAGGAAAGAAATCCTGGTGTATTACTTTAAGGACAGCATGAGTTAAGCTCTTACATTTCAAGATGCCTTTTCTCACCTACACTACTGTAATATTTATGCACACTCATGAGAGTGGAATTCTCTTTCACCTCTAACCTTTAGTCAATGTGTTCAGAAATTTATGTTGTTGCAAAAACTTTGAGTGCACTCTAAAGATCACTCTGGTGCACTTCGTCTCCACTCATCTCATTTTAACTATCTCTTCGCAGTTTGAGTTGACACTGAGGCTGAACTGTCAAAATCTATCAATAAGTTACCATCAACAAGTAAACATTTTTATATAATACAGTTTTGCTAAGTTAAACCATGAAAATGGAAAATATGGTTGGTGTCAGATTTAAGAAAATCTATTTAGTCCCCATCTGGTGTTATAAAGCCTCCACTTTTCTGTGAAGATTTTTAAATTGATTTGGAGTGTGCTTGTAGAGATTTTGCTCATTCATCCAAAAGGGCATCACTAAAGGCAGGTACTGATGTAGGGTAAGGAGGCCTGGAGCAGCATTCTAATTCTTCCTAAAAGTGTTTAATTTGGTTGAGGTAAGAGCTCTATAGCAAGCCACTCTGGATTTTTCACTCCAACCGATACAAACTATATCTTTATCAAGTTCACTTTGTGCACAGGGACATTGTCATGCTGGAACAGGTTTGGCTCTCCTAGATCCAAGGGAAGAGAAAATCGAATGATAAAGCATAGAGAAACATCATATACAATTGTGTGCCTACAGCTTAGTGGTATCAGTTTATTCAATATATACTATACTGTATATGTCTTATAGTTTACATAAACATATTGTGTTTTTAACAGTGTTGGGTTACTGTAATGCGGTTACTTTTGACAGTAACTAATACTGTAACGCATTCATTTTTTAATAAATTAACTCTGTTACCATTACCATATGGTGCGTTGTACTTTTTAAATTACTGTTACTGCCGAATGTTTTGTGTTATGTTGTACATTGTTGATAGTTTTCATACCTAAGATTTAAGAGCTTAACACAACAGCTTTTATGATGCAGAAGCTACTTTAGTTTTTAATTCTGAACATATTACTCAGCTTGTTTTGTTATTTATTTCAGAAATCCTTGTGATATATTTAGTTTGTGTTGGTCTGACTTAAATAAAATAGTGTTTAAAAATTACTCTGTGTTTAAGTCAGTTTTGTGTTTGTACACACCATAACGCATAAAAGGGCATTAATGGAAGCATTAAAGAACGTTCTTTAAAAAAGTAACTAAAAAGTTACTTCTAACAGTAACGCATTACTTTTTGGTTCTTAATACTTAACAACAAAGTAATTGAGTTGAAGTTGAATGAAGTAACGAGTAACTGTAACTAGTTACTATTTATTTCTCAGGTAAAGTGAGTGGAGTACACATGTTGGTACTTTTAACTGCAGTGCAAATATACAGAACAAAGACAAACAAATAAATCATAGCCAAGGAAAACCTTAAACTAAGCATTGAGAACAAAAAAGATCAATAAACTCTGACGGCGTGGTTCACAGTGAGGTTCACAGTGAGTCTATATGCATGTGCTGATAATCTGTGAATGTGAATCATATGTATCATGTGTGCAAACAATCATGTGACATGGATGAGTGAGGTGCATTGAGTAAGGGTTAATGCAATTCTGCAAGTTATACTGAAATAAACACATTTCTAATTACCAGATTACATTATTTATATATTATATTATATTATATTATTTATAAGTTTATAGGACCATGGGGTATTATAGCAAACTAAATAAAACATGAAATCTACTAAGGATGTTTGGGATGACAGAGAATGGTCAAATCATGCTGGCTGTATCAAAACCAATTGTCTAAATATGTAATAGACTAGAAGTCCACTATGTTTACCAATTCATATAGTTGGCTTGCTGTGATTAATAAAGAAGAGATTATGCCACCTTCCCATAGTGCACAGCCAATTCTATGCTTTCATTTTCTGGACACAGATTTGACTCTGCTCTTGTTCAAACATCCCTATGACAGGTGTGTTATAAATACGGTATATAACACACACACACACACACACACACACACACACACACACACACACACACACACACACACACACACACACACAGAGTATGTATAGTAATTTAAAGCATGGAACACAGAATGCACAATAGCAGAGGCGGATACAAGTATTGCAGTCATAGCTGTGAACAAGAAACAGGCAAAGGTCAGGTGTGGGCAAAACTAGAAAACAAAAGCAAGATCTAATTTGTAAAATGTGATACTAGAAACTAGAAACATAAGCAGATTGGTAATTAATAAATAAGTTATTTAATCGACATTAAATGCAAACATAGGGGTCAACAGGGAAACTAAAAAACAGCTGTAAACACTTAAAACACATGAGGTGTTGACAGGGGTGGCAACATTACTTAAATCTAAAAGCAAAGACGTACATGGCCAGTGGAATTCCAAAATCATTTATATATACTTATTAGCAGAAAACAAACCAGTTTCTGAGTTTTTTTTTTTTTTTTTTAAGCACTTAGCTATATTAAAACTCTTTCCTTAAAAACTGTAGCTGTAGCACTATGAGTTAGATGTATTAGTTAAAGTACACATATATTAAAACAAACAATATCTATTGGTAAAAATTTAAGCTAAAAATGGAGCAATATAAAAGATTACATTCAAAATTAGACCTGAAAACAGTAGGGCTGATTAATTTTTTCTAAGCAACTGCTAATATTGATCATAGTCTCTGCATAATTTGAACACAGCATGCCATGGATTTATGATCCTTGGCTATTGGTTTCTGAAAACATATTACCAATATTAACAATATGGCTTCAACCCAGAGATCAAAAATGTCCTGAGAACTAAGATAAGAAAAAGCATAGATACTGTGTCTTGCTCCATTTTAATTTAAAGTATCCAGAATGCTAAGAATGCATTCAAGTTCCTCAAATCCTCAAATAATAAAAAGTTAAATGTGAATCTGGAGAACTTAAGTAATTAAATGTTTTTTTATGTGAAAAGTTACTTTTATCTAAAACATATTTTTGTTTAAAAGCAACTATACTTTTTTTGACTGAAAACATCATTTCATTTTTGTCAATTAATTGGTCATATTCATGAGCAGTATTTGCTAAGGAATTCATCAAAAGTAAAAATATTATGTATTTAACAAGCTTTTCGAGGACATGGTTGCTTACTGGTTAACGACAGGGGTTTGGAGCTTTGGCTTTTGCCACCACCCTGTGTGTATGGAGTTGGCATATTCTCCCTATCCTTATGGGGTTTTCTCTGTGTACTTTGGTTTCTTCCCCCAGTCCAAAGACATGAGTTGTAGACAGATTGGTATTAAGAATTTGTGTGTACCTTGTTACCCTGTAATGTAAATTGAGCCCTGTAATAGTTTGGCACCCTGACCTGCATGTGCCCTGCCTTACACACCCGTGAGTTCCCTGGGATAGGTTTTATGCTAAGTGGTATAGAAAAAAAAGATAACCATTATTGATAATCAGCTAGATTTTGACTAGCTATCTAGCAAATGTATGCTAGTTATTAAAAAATCGTGCTAATTTAACCTCACACAGTAGCAAAATCAATTTCTGACTAATCTCAAATTATGTGCCTTCTAGGGAAGCAAATCATTTTCTTTTCATAATTGTGAAAAACAAGATGCTTCTTTAGATGCTGCTGAGGCACAGCTTGGCCACTCAGCTCTAGGCCATTATCAGTTTGAAACTCTTGGATATGATTGTAGTCACAGACAGAATGATTGGTCATTGGAATATAAAGGCAGGAGAAGTCTCTGAGTTGAGTCTCAGCTCCTGAATCATTGATTTCATCTGATTCATGTTAGAAGTTAGGTTTTAAATTCGCATGAAAGCTAACTCAGAATACTTACAGGGCTTTCGCTATGATTGTAAGTTTTTAGCTGTACATGGCATTTTGCAACTATTAAGCTGGGGTGCATGGGTCAGATTTGACTCCTAATAAGAGCATAAATCTGGCAGATGAGCATGCCAGCATCATTGCACAGGGGATGTGTGAGTCATGCCTAGCATTCTATAAAAAAGGCTGTCTGGAATTTATTTAAAAAAAAAAATATATATATATTTACTCAGAGAGATGAGTTAAGGCAACCCGCAGGAAAGGAGGTCCAAGCTATTAAGTATTAAGCTCCATAATGGATACCTGTGGTCTGACATACTGTATGTACAAGGCTAGAAGCAGAAGGAAAAGATGGCCTGCATAGCAGAGGTTTTTCAAACAACTTGTTTTTAACCTGTGCTTGAGTTTAATCTTATTTAGGAACATCTTCAAACAAGTTTCCTTTGGCAATGCATAGGTTTCAGTAACTTTCATCATGTATATCTGCTTTTGTACTTAATGAATGAAGAAGGCATTAACTATGTGACTTTGCACTAGTGGAGAACGTATGGTGTCACATGTTCCTGTTTTGAAATTCTAAGATGGAGATGATTTCATCCAAAGCAAGCTGCAGTTGAGAGAGGATACAATCCAAGCACTGGTGGTTGTCCTCAAGAGTCATGAAATCTCAAATAATAATGTAGCATATATTGTGAATTATTATGTTTTTGCACTTCCCCACTATGCTTAAACATGAAACATCTTGCTCTCCTTGAATAGTAATGTTGGCCCCAGTTTAAATTAGAGGCTTTTTTACGAATTCTTTCATATTCTTAATAATTCTCCACTGTCTCTACAAACACTATAATGTCATGAAACCAGATTCCAGACCCAAAAGTATGATAGATTTTATTTACAAGGATAGGGGAAGGAAAATAGAGTGTCTCAGTTGTGTTTACAGCTTCATGGTCAATATTATATGTGATCCATGTGTTTAGTGCTGGGCTACAGGTTCAGAGAAAGAGATATATTTTACTGCAGAGTTCAGTAAAGAGCCTTGCATTTGTCTCCTTTATGTGTTTTCCCAGTGTGCAGCTCTTGTGTCTAATGTGTAGTGACCTGGCTGCTTTGTTTAATTTCTGCCATCCCAGCAGGGTATTGGATCTTGCTTTATGTGCACATGCATTTGTTAACATTGAGAGAGCTGTACAGACAACTTTTGCAGTTGGTATACCTGGTGTTGCTTTTCAATCAGTGTTGTTCTGGTGTTATTCTGTTCTGTTGCTGGACTTTGATCAGCATTGTCAAAATGCAAGCAGAATCCAAATTATACCAACCAGGCATAACTTTATGGCCACCAATCAGGCAAAACATTACCACAACCTGCCTAATATTGAGTTGGTCCCCTTTTTGCTGCCAAAACAGTCCTGATGTGTAGAGCATTAACAGCTTAAACTTCTTCTGCAATTCGAGCTACAGTAGCCCGTCTGTTGGATTGGAACACATGGGCCAACCTTTGCTCCCCTTGTGCATTAATAGGCCTTGGCTGCTCATGACCCGGTCGTTGGTTCACCACTGGACTACTTTTAATAGATACTCACCGTTGCAGATGGTAAACACCCCACAAGAGCTGCAATTTTGGAGATATTACCCAGTTGTCTAGCCATCACAATTTGGCCCTTGCCAAACTTACTCAAATCCTCACTTACCCATTTTTCCTGTTTCTAACATGTCAACTTAGAGGACAAAATTTTCACTTGCTGCCTAATCTATCCCACCCACTTAAAGGTACCAGGACGAAGAAATAATCAGTGTTAATCACCAGTCGGAATGTTATAATGTCCTAATGTTATGCCTGATCGGTGTATATTTATTTTATTTACATACACTTTTCTAATGCATATGAATGGTATATTAGTCGGACTGTTACTGTGGATAACGTACACTAGTAATGGAGTCTATAGTGGGTTTAAAAATAATCAACACCAAGTATTATTAACAATTAAGTATTATTTGTCATATTTATACTTTATTTAACTGCTACAACAATTGTATTCTTGTACTCTTGTACTTCTTTAAATTTTTATTAGAACCTTCAGAGTACTTCTTACAAATATAGAAGGTCTCATCTCTGTGGGCTAAACATCAAGTGAATGGGCTCAGTTAGGGTCAACTCATGTTCATTGGTATAGGAAAAAAAATCTGTTGAGTCCTTCTCATGCTAGACTACTCAATAAACTCCTTGGATACTTGAAGGTGGATATGCTGCTGAACTAATTTTTTTAACTTGTTGAGCTGTATGGACCATTTCTGTTCATACAGGCTGCCCAGGTGCTTGTTCAGCCTCTTGTCATTTCAAGACTGGACTACTGCAACTCTGCTGGCAGGTCTTTCCCTGAACACTATTCGTCCACTGCAAATGATCCAAAATGCAGCTGCACGACTTGTGTTCAATCAGCCCAAGTTTTCCAACACCACCCCACTGCTGCGCTCCCTTCACTGGCTTCCAGTAGCTGCACGTATCAGATTCAAAACACTGATGCTTGCCTACAAGGCCAAAAATGGACCAGCACCATCTTACCTCAGTGACCTCATCACATCTCGCACTGCACCACGCTGTCTGAGATCCTCCAGTACTGCTCGACTGGTACCACCTTCTCTCAGAATGAGAGGTAAGTACAATTTAAGGCTCTTCTCTGTTCTGGCACCGAGGTTGTGGAATAAACTTCCCCTAGATGTCCGTACAGCAGAGTCCCTGATTATCTTTAAGCGACGACTAAAGACCTACCTCTTACTGAAATACCTAAATTAGCACTTTCCAAGTTTGTAGAATTCGAGTTACATTTATATTGAGTTTGTATTCTTGCGTACCAGTGTAGATTTATTTACTACTAGAGATTTAATGCACGTTTGTACGTCGCTCTGGATAAGGGCGTCTGCTAAATGCCGCAAATGTAAATGTAAATGTAACTGAGAATTAGCCTCTCTAGCTCTACCTTACAAGAATATTTTAGCAAAGTTTTGTATAAAACGAGGTGTTGCTTTTTCCCTAGTAGGTATGAACTCTAATCTGTATAAGCATGTTGAGATGGTTTTGCTAACATTAATGAGCAACACACACTATTCAATAATTGGAAAACCTATACACTTGTTCATTTGTTCAGTTATCCATTCAGCCAATCATTACTGCTCTGTGTAAACTCTAGCAGGGGTCACCAACATGGTGCGGGCACCAGGTTCGGCTGCAAGGATCACATGAGTCGCCCACGGGCCTTTTCTAAAAATAGTTTGAAATAGATGCAGCTCACCAGAAAGTGGCGCTAATTTTTTTTGTTGCTATTCTTTTTTAAATCTGTCATGGATAGAGTCAGACAAGAGTCGGAAACCGGAGTATGGTTAAACACCTTGCCTTTATTTAGTCTGAACATATACAAGGCAGAGGCTTGAGGAGCAGTACGAACCAGAGAGTGGGTATAATCCATAATGCGGGTAGAATCCGTATTGCAGGTAGAATCCATAATGCGGGTAGTCCAGGGATGATCGCCAATGTAAACCGTTAAAAGCAAACCCATCTTGAGCGCTTCCTCCGAAGCAAAGCCAGGAGCATGGAAGCAGGTAGATCTCTCATGGCAACAAGTAGATCCGACAGTGAGTGAGGTGGAATCGGGACCTTATAAAGGGAAAAGGTGATGGGGAACAGGTGTAGGTGATTAGAGCAGGGAGAGGCTGAGTGAGAGTTAGAGCCTTGAAGGGAGGCATGGGCGGTTCCCTGACACTTTCACACTTGCTTTGGTGTGAATTTAATGAATATCATTAAATATTAATAATAACATAATTAAAAATAAATTGAGCAAATTTGTTATTTCAGAAGTGTGTATCAAACTGGTAGCCCTTCACATTAATCGGTACCCAAGAAGTAGCTCTCAGTTTCAACAAGGTTGGTGATCCTTTCTCTAGAAAATGTTTTGTGTGAAATCTCCAAGAAGTCAGCAGTTCCCTTACAGGAACTTGAGCTGCGTCAAAAATGCTTTGGAAATGCCTGGCATTGTGACATCATTGGAGCAAGCAGAATTTTGAGTGTGTATTCCCTCTTGCTGATGTGTTGTTTGCTTAGCTTAAGAGCATACTTAAGGCTGCTGGGCCGAGCTTCGGGCGGCTACATCTTCCGCTTCGTGTAACGCGGTGCTTTGTATATTTCTTATTCTGAGGGGAGAGAATTCCCTCGCGGCTCAGGTCCCGCTCTTGCCAAGGTGACGCTAGCTGGCTATCTCTCCCCAGGCTTTGTAAGCTCCGGTATTGCCTACAAAAGCCACTTAGGCTCTAGTAGGTAGATCAATGTCAGCACTAGTAGCCAAAGAAGGGCCTCTGTGGCTCACCCTGTAAGCAGAGATTCCTGACAGGGAATTACCTAAGAGCGATCTTAGAGCGAGATTAGACCTAAGAGTGATCGCTCACAGGTTCAGGATACCACAGCAGCATTTCAGTGGTACTTCCCCGCTGCTCTCATGGGGCTGCAATGCGGGAGCAGCCCTAGCCCGGCCAGAAACAAAGTGTTACCAACCCGGACCCTGCCGGGGGGCCCAAGGGCCCTAGGCGACGCTTTAAGCCCAAGTCCAAGGGGTCAGCCAAATTGAGGATGGTCCTCTGCACAAACAAATGGGCAGTGGTGCAACGGCCCTGGTAATCAAAGCACGGTGTTCTGGAGAGGGTGGTTCAAACTTGCGGTGCCCGTACCTCCTCGACACCACCAGGAGGCCAGACTGTTAGCTCATCCTCAGAGCGCAGTCCCCCTCCACTGGGTGGCTCCTTCTATCCCCACTGATGGGCTCGGGCCTGCTTGGAAAGCATTTACAGCTGCAGGAGATCTTCCCAACTGTTCTGAAAGGGTCCCCGATCAGACTTTCGTGCAGAGGGGGAAGGCCGGGCTGTTAGCTCTGCCACAAGAGTGCTTTAGAGTGCAGCCTCCCTCCCACGGCCGCCCTCCATTCCTGCCCGAAAGATCTCTGTGGATGGAGGAGACCCGCTGCCTCTCAAGAAGCCCCAACGGCTGCAGGACACTGCTTCAGCTACTCTAAGAGGGCCAGAGACCAGTCTAGAGGGGCTGGTTTCCCTAAGAAATTTCCTGGCAGTTTGGGAAGGCCTGCCAGACATATCTAGATGGGTCCTGCACATAGAGAGGGGCTACTTGATTTACTTCGGGTCCTCTCCTCCCCGGTTCAACGGGTTGTGTACCGCTTGTGGGACACAAGCAGGCTCTGTTCCTGGAACAGGAAGTGCACACCCTCCTAAGGAAAGGAACCATTAGGGTGGTTCCTCCCTTGGTCAGAGAGTCAGGCTACCACAACCAGTACTTCTTTGTTCCCATTAAGCATGGCGGAATGCGGCTGATCCTAGATCTGCGGTCCTTGAACCGTTCACTCGTGAAGCTTAGGTTTAGGATGCTCACTCTCAGGAAGACCATCTCAGATCAAGTCTAAGGGCTGGTTTGTCATCATAGATCTAAGGAATGCCAATTTTCACATAGCCATCCTTCCTACTCACAGAAGGTGCCTAAGGTTTGCTTTTGGGGGAAAAGCTTACCAATATCGGTCCTCTTGTTCGGCCTAGCAGTCTCACCCCGCACCTTAAGCCCTGTTACAGCTTTAGGGCACCCGCATTCTAAACTATCAATGATTGGTTGGTATTAGTTTCATCGGAGCTTCAGGCAGGCGGGCATCGAGATGTCGTTCTTGCCCACATGAAGGAATTGGGGTTAAGACTAAATGCAAAGAGAAGTGTGCTTTCTTCAGTACAGATAAGCACCCTCTTGGGCGTAGTGTGGGACTCGACCATGTTGCAGGCACAATTGTCCTCTGCCCAGATTGAGGTCATCCGCACTGCAGTCAAGAGAGTAAAAGTAGGCCAGTCACTGACTGTGAGGAAGTTCCAGAGGCTGCCCAGTCTCATGACAGCAGCGGCCAGTGTGATCACACTTGGACTCCTCCATTTGAGACCCGTCCAGTGGTCGCTCAGCGGCAGAGGGTTATCTCAAGGGGGCAACCCACTCCGTACTATCAGGGTCTCGGGGCGAGCGGCTCGTACCCTAGATATATGGAGAGAACATACATTCCTGTCTCAGTGCCCAGTCTTGCCCCAGTCAGCATGTAAAGCTAACAACGGATGCATCCATCACGGGGTAAGGAGCGGTCATAAGTGGCCGCTCTGCCCAAGGTCAGTGGGACAAGTCACATCTTTTATGGCACATAAACTACCTGGAGATGATGGCCATGTTCTTGGCACTGGAACACTTCCACCGAGACCTGAGAGGTCACCACGTGTTGGTCCGTACGTCAACCACCGTTTCTGGGTCTCTGTTTACCACAAAACTAATTATTAGGTAATGTGACCACTTGCTGATTAGCAAGCAACACAACAACTTTATACTTGATATCCAATTATTATCCTCTAAATTATAAGTAGCAATGAATATCATAATCACTATGCAGTACTAGAACTAAGTTTGATTTTTTTTTTCTTATTGACACTGTTCATTAATTCCCAGACCATCATTTTATCTGTGCATCAACAACTGCAATGCAGCATGACCCTTATGTTTAATGCAGCTGGTGTGGATTGAAATGCTCATGGAAGCATACATACTGCAGAAAAGTTTCGAGTTTAGAAACATGTAGGGTCACAACGAGAGTCAGTCAGATACTCAAATTTGTATAATTATGGAAATTTGAATGTTCAAATAATTGAACAATTCTCCAATAATTATTGCTTGGTAAAGCAAATACTGCATGATCTTGATTATTAAAAAGTAGTATTACCAGATGAAGAAACTGAAACAAAAATGAAATTTAAAATGCTGCTATGCTACATACAGTGCCACATAGTCTATAGTCTTGCTATTATCACTGTTGTGCTGAGAATAACCAGGCATTGCAGTGCACATTGGAAAAAGTTAAATGCATGCACATATACAGTACATACACATCTTCCATGCTTACTTTTAGTTACTTCCTGCCTGTAACTCCGCTGCCGACACTCAAAATAACTGTGCAGGCTAACTTTGGATGCAGTTTTTCCATTGCAGTTCTTCCATCCAAGTTTTGGTGAGAACTTCATCTGGTCTCTTGGTCCCAAACAAGACACATTGACATGTCTCAAAACTTTATAAGAAATATTTGAATGAGTATTTGACAGGGATGTTTCCTTGTATAAATAATTTGGGTGAGAAAGAAATATAAATCCATTCATATTTTTGTTCATCCTATGCTATATACAAAGTTAAGACAAAAGAAAGGGTTGAAAGGAATTATAGATCTAGAAATATCTTAAATTTTGCTGCGCTGACCAGTCAGGCCTGAAGGCTGACACATTATCCTGAGTGCAACAAGACAGAACGAAGGGTCACTGGCTCTTTGTGACTCATGGCTCTTGAAACACGACAGCCATCTAATATCAAAGCATAAGGCATCTCAACATGATCTACTGATGAGCACAATGGCAGCATGGGTGACTTTATCTAAACCTCTCGCAAGCAGCTGATGCAACAGGCTGAAACACCGGTGCAATCTCACGCTCTCATAACACTCGTGGCAGCTCTCACTGACATATACAATAAAAAGTGTAGGCCTTTTCCCTGCCTCTGCTCACTGGAGCGCTGCTAGCTGGAAATGAGATTTGTTTGAGAGTGTGTGTGTGTGTGTGCGCATGTGCATGTCTTTGTGCGTCATTGGACAGCTGGGGTGTCCCGCTGTGTCTAGGTGTCACCGAACGCAAGATTACCTTCTCCTAAGATCACAGGAGAATAGTCATGTGAATGCAAGTTGGTTTGTGTCTAATCTCAAGGACGATCTGTGCTCCAGGATAAGCAACTACTCTGTGACACACCAAGGCAGACAAAGTTTTAGGAAACATGGAGAAGTAAGTGTGGGTTTGTAAATCAGTGTTTGATGATTTCTAGCCTGACCGTGTTACCAGGGAAAACGATGTCAGTCAAATGTATTCTTGCCTGCAGATCTTTTTTTTCAGATGTTAACATATTGTAGGGTCAAAGAATGTGGACATCTGATCAGCACACCCGTATATGGCTTTTTGATCATCATGGTCCAGATTATTGTTAGCCACAACCTCTGGTAGATTTGGGATCAATAGTGAGATCAGGCATTAATGTGATATGAGGAGGCCTGGGGTGCATTTAATGTGCCAAATTATTCCAACGGTATTTTGTGGGGTTCAGGTCAGATCTCTGTGAAGGCTATTTCACTTCTGCCACGCTGAAGAGTGTAGGTGTTCAGTCATTTAGTAAAAGCAAAGAGAAACTGTAATGTACAAATACTATATAAGATAAGATATACCTTTATTCGTCCCCCAGTGTGGAAAATTGTGTGCTCTAAGCTTTGTGGTACCGTTCAACAAATTAGTTTTTTGGTTACGTGTAAAATGTTAATTGATGACAAAAGGTGTTTTTAAAATTCAGAATGAACATCTACATTACTGATACTGCAGTGAAGTCTGTTAACTATAACCTCTTTTTTTTTTGCATTAATATATTTGTTTGGTCAAATGTTTATGTTGTCAACTTACCTAATTTGTTGCATATAAACGAAAGAAGCATGCATGTGTCGCTAAAAAAACTAAATAAATTTTAAAAAGCATTGTAGTTCTCATAAAATGTTTTTATTTATTTTACCATTATTAAAATTCATTAAAAAAAATGTCAAAGAATGCTCTTTTTTTAAATGCAAGACCCTTAATTCTCTAATCAAGGTCTTAGACATGTTATTTATTGACTTTTCAAACACTGTTCCTTTTGAATTACAGAATCTTTGTTTATTCTTTGTCTGTCATTTGTCTAATGTTTAATCAATGCAGATGTAAATATTTGGACAATTAAATAAAAGCTTTTAGCATACTATTCAATATCCAAGGAAGATCTAAACAAAATAAACAACATTTCAGAGAAACTGATTTAGAGGCACTTGCATCCAGTGTTGCTGCAAATAAAAAAAAGTGTTTATTATATGAAGCTATTTAAAGCAAAAATCAAGGAGAAAATTAAAGAATCCAAATATGCACTTACAATATACAAAGTCTATCTAGGATCAGATTTAACTCCCATTAGATTAGATTTGATTAGATTAGATTAGATTTAAGAAAAGGCAAACTCTGACCTGCAAAATGACTAAAATCACATCCTGCATGTTTCTATATTTGTATCAAATTACACAATATTCTATATACAGTGGAACCCGGTTATGTCGATGTCCTAGGGGGTCGGCAAAAAGCATCGAGGTAACCGAAGATCGAGATAAACGAAAATCAAAATGTCGGCAATATATTAACGTGCTTGAAATTTCTTTATGTACATGATGTGCGTTAATAAATGAGAATGTGCATGCACGTGTTTTTGAAGGGTTTTTTTACACAACAGCGTTGCCTCGATTTGTTTGATAAAGGCATGTTATAAAAATACATACAGTACACGTTTATCTGTCAGGAATCCACCTGCCACGCCCCCTTCGCCCCCCTTCAGCGTGTCAGGTGCTTTCTCGGCCGCTTTCTCTGAAGCTCCGCTTCAATCGCGCACATATGGTGCTCGTTATTCATCATCACCAGCTCCTATTTAAACTTATAATTATAAAAAATATTACTATAGATTTTCATTCGTTAACTGCAAATAAACTATTTTAAACCACTCAGCTCCAACCAGAAAGACTCAGATATATCAATTAATTTGGGACTACATTTCGAAACAATGATGAACAAGTAAAAGAAAATTAGGGTTGAGGTAGATAGTGTGAGTGGGAGGACAGAGAGAAAAGTAAAGTGGGCCAGTAACTGTTATTAGTTTAATTTAAACAAGATTTTTATACACAATTGAAAACTATAATTTAACGAATTTTAGCCATTGACCCATCTTGTTAATCTCTCTATAAGAAACAGTACATTTCCCAGTGCATGGAAACAAGGTATAATTATTCCTGTGTTTAAAAGTGGTAGCCAAGACTCAATGAGTAACTATCGCCCTATATCGATTTTACCAGTCTTATTTAAATTTATTGAAAATATTAACGTGCTTGAAATTGCTTTATGTACATGATGTGCGTTAATAAATGAGAATGTGTTCTTCCCAAAGAAAATTGAAGTGGGCCAGTAACCGTTATTAGTTTAATTTAAACAAGATTTTTATACATAATTGAAAACTATAATTTAACCAATTTAATTTTTATAAAAAAATATATATATATTTACTATGCAACATTGTGTTTCTGAATGCCCTATTCTCTGTAATTTTAAATGCTACTATATAATCTAGAATACAATTTAAAGAAATTATATTAATATAGAAAAATATTGACTTCTCTATGTATAGAAATCTTCAAACTGCTCCATATGAGATGCATTAGTTGCTTTCGAGAAGGTGTGCAATCATGGTATGATGGAAAAACTACAAAAAGGTAAATTATTAGTCCTAAAACCATACACCTTGATGCTCGACTGCAGTGCATGAGACCTTAGCGCGTTTGTTTTCTTTATTATGCTATAAATATTGCATTGCACTCAGTTAGCAACAGCGCTTTTTTGCAATGAATTTAAATACTAGAAACACTAGAGTTTAAAGCCTTTTGAAGTACACTAAATGGCTCTGTTGCTGTTAATCGATGGTTTATTTAACAGCATTGCACAAAGCACTAAATCACACGTGATGTTTGAAAAGGTATTATATGATCATATACTGTATGTTTCTTGCTTTTATTGTTTCAATTGTATACTTAATTTTACATGCAGTGGAATAAAGCTCTCAAACAACTTGCTGGTACAAATGTTAATTGCCACTGTTAGGTAGAGAGAGAGGTTTCTTCTCATAAATAGATTCATAGCAGGGATCATAACACAGTAGATAAACTATATGGCAAAAGTATTAGGACACCTTACTTGTCAACTTTTGGAAATTGTACTTAATAATTGTGCGTAATTAGTAATTGTAACTTAGTAATTGTGCAATGCTCTTCCCAGCTCATGATTCCAGCAGTGAGTTGATTGTCTAGAGGTGGTACAGTAGCTTAGTTGTTAAGGCATTGGATTTAACATTGAAAAGTATCAAGTTCAAATCCCAGCATTACCAAGGTACCACTTTTTAGACCTTGAGCAAGGCCCTTAACCCTCTACTGCTCAGTTGTTGCTCTGGGATAAGGGCGTCTGCAAAATGTCAATCTGCATTTTGCAAATGACGTCTGCAATGTAAATCTAGCGTCAAAAAACAACCAAGAATTTCACATGGTATTTACCTGGAACGATAAAACATACTAACGAGGGTTCACTAGTCAACTTCCGTAACCTGGTATGTGTTTGGTAAATTACTATCGCAATGATATCTGATAATAGCTGGTTGACTGTATAAACCCCTACCAGATCAGTTTAATAATGTTTTATTATGCAGTTAAAACACTTTAATCATTCTACAATGATGAGTTTGGCATATTGCATCAAATGGCAAAACCCTTTTTATGATTCAGATGCACTTTATGTAAAGTCTGTTAGTTCGAGGTTATTTTGTATTATCTTGTCTTAATGTATGCTTTTTTATGTATCACCTTTGTCCTGGAGACATGTTCCAGTTTTACCCGGTACTGTTCTCTATATCGTTTAAATGACAAAGTCGTGTGACTTCACTTGTCTTGAGATAGTGATCCAGGTCACTGCATATGTGCTAATTAGAGCAAAACCAATAGGTTTACAAGAAAATCTGAAACAACTTGTGAAGCATGTCAACTTCTTCTGGTGACCTTTCAATAAACAATTGAAATGCTAACAAACTCTGAAAGCTGTACTAATGTGTGTGTAATTAATGACATGCAAGCAGGTGGCTAGGAGGTCAATTTTTAAATAGCAGATTGATTTGTTCTTTTGATGAAATGCTTTCTAAAATGTTCAACAGTGCACATTAGTATGGTGACCTTTTAAACAAAGCAGAAGTTTCCATACATGCAAATGGTTAGCTGGAAATCTCCACTGATTGTGAGGAATAAGACACATGAACACACGTCAAAGAGAGGCACAAGATATTTTTAATGTTGATCAGAAAAAAAGTAAGAATATACAGTCAGGTAAAAAAGCTAAAAAAAAAAAAAAAAAAAAAAAAAACTGGGGAAAAAAAATAAAAAAAAAAAAAAAAAAAAAAGTCCCATTGTTCATTTGTGCGTCACTCATGCACATTAATGGATCACTATAATTTCCAGAAAACTTGTAAAAAAAAAAAAAAGAAATGGAAAAAAAAAGAATGCTTCTTCTCTATTACTAAGCATTTTCGTTTCAGTGGGTTACACTACCTAGCTCACTTTGTTAGCAAAATTTGCATAACATACCTGGCTGCCTCCAAGCTGTTTTGATTTACATACATTTTTGTTATTCCTTCTTCCCATTACAAATGCGCTTTTGTTTACAAGCATTATAATTATAATTATAGAAACACACTATTTGACTTCATGTGTCAGTAACCAAGTATTGCAAATGCTAGGGTAGCACACCAGCCGTAAAATCTCTGAAATCAGGTCTAATATTACGATTAGGATAATGCAAAAAATGTAGCATATACACCTTCTGCTGCTGTATAAATCACAGAATTGCTTATTAATCCAGAAAATAAAGTAAAAACAGATCAGCTGCTTGGATTAAATGACAGTTTCAACAGCAAACTGATTAAATGTTGCACAGTATAGAGATCCAGTATTTATTCTCAAACTATATATGAACCACACACCCACCATTTTTACTACCAGGTGAATAGCGTGTAATTAGTTGTATTACAATTCATTTCATGCAATTAATATTTGGCATGTTGCTTTCTATTTCTGTTTCTGTTTTGATATGTTGATCATATAAATTCATTTGTGGTGCATTTTACATGTACAAAAAGCACTAGATAAAATTAACTATTTGAAGCATCATTCATTCATGAATTATTTATTTTATTGGTCGAGTTTTATCAGAACTGGATTAAAAGTTGCTTTTAAAAATTGTAGTAATTTTTTTTTTTTTTTTACGATGGATCACTAAAGGGATTTACAGAGTGATGACATTGTATTCCACCAACACACACACTCATCAATATATTCTTACAAAAGGGGTCATGGAGTGAAGAACACTACATTTTTGTAATCACTTAATTTTCCCATTTATTTATTTATTTTGTCAGACCAATGGGCTGTCCTACACTCTTCATCCAAACTCTTTGCCCTCTTGCTGGATATAAATCTCTCAGAGATTACTGAGTTTGAAAACAACAGACCTGGAATATAAACAGTACACACAAACTGAAGCTAAGCACCCAATACTGACTCGCAGTAATCCACTTTGAGTGAGAGTTTGCTGCTGCTTTCTGACAGGCTTAAGTCACTTTCACTGTGAATTATTCCTGTTACAGCATTGCAGAATGTGTGGGAAGAGTTGTGGAGAGACTTTACTGATGCCTCTCAGGAAAAAGAGTAAACCAAGATTCATTTTAGTGCAAAATGTGCATTAACAAACAATGCATATCAGGCTGAGTTTATAAGGCCATTTTATGAGGTTTTTATGACTGTGGTTCATCTCTGTCTATGCCCAATTTGTCATCCTTTCTTATGTATCAATAGAAAAAGACCACCAGAGGGTCACTACTGACTTGGAGGCTTGTTTATTATATTCTGCAAACTATATGCACACATTAGAAAACAGTTATTAAAAAGGGTAAAATCTCTAGATTGGATTGCAGATGATGGTACTGTTGTGTTGACCTTTTCAACAGTGGGTCAAGTTTCTTGCAGATATCAGGCACAAAAACTAAATCAGTTGATTAGCCTTTTATCACTCTCAGCAAATAGATTGCTTTGGTCAGTAAAAACAAATCTCCTGTGTAAAACCACAAAATCTTCGCATTAGGCATCATTCTGATCTCTCTTTTAATATGCATCTTATACAGTATATGTTTGAGATTTATTCTCTCACATCTTAATCCAAAAAAGTGGTATTTGGAAGGAAATAAGGCTTTATGAGCCAACCATCTCCACAAATCTCTTGGACATTCTACAAGAGACACACTTTCACATGTTTCAGCCAAACCTGGAGAGACAGACTGTTCAATAGGTTGGTGCAATATATTGATTCGATTGGTCCAACACAAAAGAACACTGCCACACTATCCAGTGACATTTGCTCCAATAGACCTGCGAAGCTTTATGTCTTCTGAGTCTTTCTCAACTTAGGCTAGTGTGATACAAATATGGCCACTGTGATACAATGCATCCGGAAAGTATTCACAGTGCTTCATTTTTTCCACATTTTGTTACAGCCTTATTCCAAGATGGATTCCATTCATTATTTTCCTCCAAATTCTACAAACAATACCCCATAATGATAATGTGAAAGAATTTTGGTCGAAATAAAATATAAATATGAATGGAGAATGCTCTGAGCTCATTAATGAACAAGCATTTAATAATATTTGTTTGCTTCTATCTTAGCCATCTTTAGACGGTTATACCAGTCGAACAGTTTTGGGAGTAAGTGCTGTGGTATAAAGCTAGATGCTAGTCTGTGTTTTGCTTTTTACACAATCTTTAGCTTTAACAAACTCCCCTGATATTGTAAAGGATCAATTGACATGAGCATGGTAGATTAGCAATGCAAGAGAAAAGGGCATTGTCCGGAAAAGGATTATCCGTGGTTACTCCAAGGTTGCGTGCAGTGAGCCAAAGGAGATGAGATGGGGAAATGTAGATGAGCTTTGGTTTTACTACAAATGTTTTGTGATTGCCACTGACAAGAAATCTGAAATTCTTTAAAAAATACTTGTGAAGCTGTTCATTCAGGAGTAGTCGGTAAATTTCTTATTCTCCTGAATAAATCATTCCAGATTAATATATCATTTATTTACAAACTGCTCTTTGACTTATGGGAAATGCTGTAAATTAAATTAAATAATTTGTTAGTCACAATTTGGGTAATACAGAGTGTATGTAAGTGTGTGTGTGTGTATTACATTAAATATTTACTTTTCTAAATATATATTCTCCTTAATTGTTTTATTTATTTCAGCATAATTTAACCAAATGTCTTTATTCCTTCCATCTCTTATTCATTCACGAATTATCATGATGATTTCCATTTGAGAGAAATTCTTGAGGCTGGAAAACGCTAAAGAATCCATTTCGCTAGCATTAGAAGCTAGCCACTTCCAGGTTAGCGGCTAACGCTAGCACTATGGATTCTTTAGTGTTTTTTTTTTGCCCCTGACATTGTTGCAAATGTTTTAAAGTTTAATAGTAATTAAATAATGCACTTAAAGTGCGAGGCAGAGACTGTAGAAAATTGCCCCCACTCAGATTTTAACCATGTTCCACACATAAAAGATTGTATTCAGTACACATGTATACTGAACTGAAGCCCTGTCTATCTATCTATCTGTCAGTCTGTCTGCCTGTCTGTCCGTATGTCTTTCTATATTGTGTGAATATGTGATAAATATGAAAGTTGCTTTTTGCAAGGTCATAATGTGTATGAGTAAGTGTGTGTGTTTACCATTTAGATTGCATTTTGTGAAAGATGTGTGCTTGGGCTTGTGTGAATTTGAATCTATAGGATAAACTGTCTCACACTTACTTCTAAAGGACAACTGCAAAAGTCTGTTTTTTTTTTTTTTTTAACATAAAACCAATGACTATTTATTGATTTTAGTTTCCTCCAAACGTCACACAATTAAACTGCTAAACCAACTGGGTTCATCCTTCAAATAACCCACCCATATCAACACACACTTATCTAGCTTGGATCTATCTGACCAATTTATATTCAGAGTTTTTTTTTATGTCAATTTGTATAATGTAATGAATTATGTCAATATCTTAACAAAGATATGTTATATAATAATTTTGGCCATTTCAGAACTTGATATTAATGACAAAAGATAATAATAATAAAAAATTTCATGGCTTTTCAGATAAGAACATCAAACATATCTCATGAACCTTTAACAAATTTTAATGCATAATGATGAGTCATTTTCTTCAGAATCAGGCCTCCAGGACTCAATAATTTTCAGTCTGTTGAAATTTGTCAGAGCTTCTCTTCTGTCACCAATGGGACATTCTTAGGTCTACCTTTTAACAATCTCTCCAGTTCCTATTCCATTCCCTGGTGCTTCTCCAGCTTCTAGTATCCATCTTCTGGAGCAGGCTACAACTTTGAACTGCCACATCCATCACCACTGCTGTTTTATGCTCCTTATCTATTATTATGTGTCTGTTAGGATATTTATTACTTGTTTATCTTGAGGTTCCAAAGAATTGAAACTTCGTTTTTTTTCTTACATTTTCTCAGAATTTCCTCCCATTTTACCTTTTTTAAATGTATTTATTTATTTTTGAGCAATACAGAGAAGTTGCAATAATGTTTTCAGTTCATTTTTATTTGTAATGACTTTTCATGCTTGTAATCAGTTGAATTATTTAGATAATGACTGCAAAAGAATGTACAAAGAAGGCCAAAGCTCTTAAATGGCAATAGGAAAATATTCTAAGATATCATGAATGAATCATGTATAGGCGGAGATTTGTTCATAATTTGTGAATACACAAATTTCAATGTCTAGAATGTGATCAAATTAATCTTGTGTTTAATTATAGAACATTATATAATAACTGAACCAAATTGGAGTGCTTATCTCTATTGAAACCACTTAAGGTGAACATTGAGAAACAAACTGGGATGGAACTGATAAAGGCAGACCTTGCCTTAAAAAGCTCATAAAGCTTTGCAAAGGAACTTCTTTGCTAAGAGAAATGAATGGCTCATCAGTTTATTTTGTGTACACACTCAGTTTTAGTTATTCAGTGCCAGGAAATTGCCAGATTTTTGTCGTCATGTGCATTCATATCACCCACTGCCAAATACATTACCTTGTCAAATATGATAGTGGAACATAATTTTGGCAAATAGATACATCGTAAAATGAATACATAGTAAAATAATATATCCTATTTTCGCACTAAATTCATTTTTATGAAAAGAAAATGCCAGTCATATAATTTGTGACACATAATACATGTTCTGGCCAGCTGATTCTTTGATTCTGCAGACAACACAGCGGGACTTACAGTATATGTCCTAGATAAACCACTCATAAAAGTGTAGAACAATAAAAATAAAGCTGATGAAATAGAGTTTTTGTAATATTATTTGACTACTGTAACATTTACAATTAAAAGCAGAAAAGACCACTGGGGACATAAGACAAAACCACCAAAAAATCAACACAGACCAAAACAAAGAAAAGCTTTTAATTCCTGTGTGAGTAGGGCTACACTCTGCTTCTGAACTGAACCAAAAAACTGTAACCACTCATTTTAAAAGGAAATTTCGGCTCTGAAATTGTCTGCACATGCACAGCTGCTCCAATATAAAATGGACCAACAATAGCTTCCAAATTAGTGTGAGATTATATGTCTAAATGGCATGTTTTTAAAGACACAGCAGCCAAATTAAAGGCAGTCAAGCCTGCCAGCTACAAGTGTAGGTGATGTTAAACCTCTTAGACCTCTTTTGACACGGCCTATGTTGTACTCAACACACCATTCTTCAAGCAGTGTATGAGGTTGTTAAGGGACATTTTTTGTTTTGTTGTGTGTATGTGTATTTGATAAATGCAAATTTTCATAAATGAAAATTTATTCTGTTTTTGTCCCTGGTGGTCTAGTGTTAAGGATGCAGCGCTCTCACCGCTGCCATAAGGAAGGGCATCCAGCGTAAAAATATGTGCCAAATCAAACATGCGGATGATCCGCTGTGGCGACCCCTAATGGGAGAAGCCGAAAGAAAGTTTTAAGACATTCTGTTTTTGAACAAAGGCACATTAACCATCTACAATATTTGAAGAGACAATTGAAATACATTAACTGACTATTCTTTTATGTTGGATATTTTCTGTAAAAGATTGTCCTCTCACTGTAAGCTGTGACTGTAAACACTAGCAGACATTCAGCATATATAACCTAAAAAATAGCAAACATGCTAGTATGTATTAAAGTGTAGCAACGATTGGAGACATAGAAACAGGAGCATTGTTTTCTCAGATGTTTGGAGTCCAGCATTTGAGTCTGAGCTTATTTCTAGTTTCCTCTTACTGTACAAAAAAAATAAAAAAATAAAAAATAAAATAAAAAAAAATAAACAATGGGAGGTGGACAGGTTGTGAATGAATCTTTCTGACGATATATGTGAAATTAATATATGAGAATTTACTGGATTTACTGTTGATGGAAAAAATACCAATATGAGATATGGCTTTAGCCCATCCTTAACCACCTTACAAAGTATAGAACTGATTTTTTTCCTGTAGATTGCCCAAGACCTTTTGCACACTCAGGCAGTTTATCTATTGTTGAATATTGTGTGGTCTTGTCTTGGTTTTGGATGCTTAGATGATGAATATATATATATATATATATAATATATATATATATATATTGGAATTGTATAGTGTAAATGAATATTAAGTTGTCAGTTGGCACTGCTAACTTTTAGCCCAAGAATAGCCAGCAGAAATTTGTGAACAAAGTACATTACTGGCCATTGAGATACTCATGGAACTTTTTGAGTTCATAAATTATTAATAGGTCCTCATTGTAAATTTGGGCATTATTTCTTTTGACGACAGTCAATGTACTTGAAGTAAAAGCTACAGGTTTGTTATTCTTCATTATCCATGAAATAATCAATCACTCTACCTAAGACATAGTGATACATTACATGCATGCTTCAGGTGACTATTATTGTCATATTGCAACAAGTTGGTCTGAAGATGCTCTGGCTTTATGAAATGCATCAAACCAAATAGATTATGCTGTCACGGTAAGTAACAATAGGCGAGGTTTTAATCAGGCACCCAGAAACACCATACACTTGGGTATAATCCCACAATACCGTGAAAGACCATGTAATCCGAAAATACCTCTGGAAAGGCAAAGTCCAATTAATCTCAGAACATCTGAGAAAGGGAAAGTGTTGCAACAGTGTATAATGCAACAGTGTATAATTCAACAGGGTTAGTCCCAGAATGTTCTCCTTAATGATCTAGTAGAACGGATGACGACTATGGGAAGAGTAGGTGCTTATATGGGGCGCCATGATGATGATTATGTTGATGAGCGCCAGGTGTCGGTATTTCATATGATGGAGAGACATTACGAGCGTTCGGAGTGTTTAGGGAAGGCGTGGCAGTCTGTTCCCTGAAATACACAGTGGTTGCAGTAAGTTTTTATGGATTTTTCAGAAATCAAAAAAATTTAATTAGGAGACCAGAAAATGAAATAATTTGACCTTGATTGCCATTTCACAAGCACATTATACTTCTACAAATGGGTAAGTACTTAATCTAATATATATTCTTCTTGTGGGTGTGCAGTGATAAGAGTGCCATAGTAAAACAGTACCTGCAGATTAAATCCTTTAAAAATTTGGTTCATGACTCACTGAAATATGAATCCAATGAGTCTAATTTGCTGAATAATGACCCTTCAGTTTCCATTCACTATAGTCTATTTTGGACA
This sequence comes from Silurus asotus, assembly GCA_024362625.1. NCBI lineage: Eukaryota > Metazoa > Chordata > Actinopteri > Siluriformes > Siluridae > Silurus > Silurus asotus. Next base: position 2,756,916 of record MU533908.1, read on the forward strand.
TGATCATTGCACCAATTAATCTATTCAACACCTTATCTTTCTTTTCTCTCAGAAAATACAACTTTGTGAAAAATGGGTTTTATCTCTTGGTAATACCTCTTGAGTTTTAATAACTGCTTTAAAATTATGTATCTATGTGCCTCACCTGCCTAAACTTGTGTACTGTAAAAATTGTCTGTTCATCCAACTGGAATTCTCTAACCAAGGATTATTAGTGCAAGCCTGTGCCACTTTACAATGACTATTCACAAGGATGTCTATTGACTTCCATATTGCACTGGTACCTCTATTTACTATAGCAAGAAAGGTTTCTCTGCTGATTAATTAGTTTGAGGCATAATCTAAGAATGTTTCACTTGATTTAAATTGGCATCAGTTAAACTGCATCACATGAATAAAAATACACCACTGTTTCTGGATATCTTTGTTTTCTCTGTTTGCAAACAACATATTCACCTGTATCCACTTAAGAGAGTGTTTTGGATCTGTTTTTTTTTTTTGCACTTGCTAAGTGTAGAAAACAATGCCAAAACATAGAAAACAAAGGCATTTTCAGATTTATTTGGATTTATGTGGATTTAACCTCAAAGTCTTTTGGGTGTCTGCTCATAGTCAGCTCTCTTGCCTTTACAAAATGAAACAAAAAACCTACAGATCATGCTCCCTTCTGGCAAGACATTTGGGCATCTAACTTGTTCACATTTGTTCAAATTTAAATGGTTAATTTCACTTTCAATTCTATAAGTATTCCAGAGGGTCATACCTTAAATCCATTCACCAAGATGACAATCTGAAAGAAATTCAGGTCAAGATGTTTCAAAGTTTCTATTTGGGCAATTGTGATAATTAGAAGTGAAATTGTGTGTATGTGTCAATTTGGCTGTAAAATTTGTGGCTGTAAATAAGCCTACATTTAGAAATTGAGCTCTTTATAACTTGGGAGGAATCTCAAGCAAGATAAAAAAAAAAAGAACCTTCACAAGTTCACTACCTCCTTTTCCAAATAACAAAATACCGATGACAATTGCATGTAAATTTTAAAAGGGTTGAGATCCGACAGATTGATTAAAATGTCATCAAAAGGTTTAGCTGAATGCCAATACAACAATAAAGTAACTGATTGGAGATTGGAAGCATCAAGTAATTATTAAAAAATCATACAATGCTATTTTTACATTTACATTTATATTTGTGGCATTTATCAGACGCCCTTTTCCAGAGCGACATACAAAAGTGCTTTATATCTCTAGTAGTGAATAAATCTACACTGGTAAGCAAGATTACAAACTTATTATAAATATAACTCGAATTTTACAAACTTAAAATTTGCTAATTTAGGTATTTCAGGATTTTCTGGATCTTCTTTTAGATTCTCACAAAAGCTCACTGACAGAGACAGACAAGGTAGCAATTAAGCATTTAGCCGAAGTCTGCAATGAGCTAATTGTTTTTTATGTATATACTAGATATTTGTTCTATCCAGGTTAAAATCCCCAATTTTGAGCATGCAGTGATGTATTAAGACACTTCATGATATCAATGTCTAATTGGAAACTAATTAAAATTCCAAAAGTGTTAAATCAACACAATGGGTGTTTATTCAACCATGTGGATTCTTCAGAGTGTTCCATATGCCTGTTTCAATTGAAAGCTTTTTTTTTTTTTTGCAGGCCCGATGGAGCTCAGGTCAAAAAAAGTTGAAAAGTTACTAGTTGAAGAGTTACTGTGTAGGATTTACTCTAACATAATTTTAGACTTTCAGTGACACGTTATGAGCCTTCTTTGGTATTTTATTTTTTCTTACCTTTTTGATGTTAGACTATTTGTTTATGAACTCTGCCTGGTATTTATTTCAAACTGACATATTCTGTTTGCTAAAGTTTTCACACTTTAGCAGTTGGAGATTTTCTTTGGAAGTCAGATATAGCCTTGCACTGTTGGAAGCTGCCATGATGGATACCTTATTTGTTTTGGCCTGTGCTGCACTTTTCAGTTGTTTTTAGACTTTGGGATCCTGAGAGAATTTTGCTTCACACTTACAGTGAGTTGTTATTTCTATTGATGTTATTTTCCTGCCAAAAGGAATTATATGGAAATGCAAATGTAAAAAAGTGTAAACCAGTAATCAAACAATCTATATATTATGTGCAATGCTCACCATGTGAAATTTGTTTTCTGAAAGCATTTACATTTAGCATTAACACCTTATAGCTTCAGGTTCCCCCATCCCTGTGTTTTGCAGGGGGTTTCTTTCCACTGTCCAAAAATGTAAACGTGTTAGGTGGATTAGCTAGGCTGAATGATCTGTAGGTGTGAATGTATGTGTGTGTGTGTGTGTGTGTGTGGTGCCCTGTGAGAGATTGACATCCTATTAAAGATTTATTCCCACTCATGTCACGCCAGCTATGTAGGGTTCTAATATGTATGGTGTAAAAATCTGTACACTAATACAGCAGTAGAGAAAAAGATATAGCACAGAGCTGAGGACAAGTCAATAAGTATTATAAATGTGAGACATTATATTGAGTTATGATTCTGTCATTGTGCTCCTGCAGTGTGTAAAGGATTTGGCAGTGTGTGGTTGATTTGGCTGTCTCTGTTCTAATTGTGCTAAAGTTTCAGTCATGAAGAGACAAAGAGAGGACTCAACAGGACCAGAGCAAGACACAGGCTACATCAAGTGAGTGTGACATTTTTTAATAATTTATCACAGTGCAGTTTACGACGTGCATGTACGCCTGGCTGTGCTGCAGTTGTAAAGTCCTGTAGGTGGTGCTATACCTCCATGGTGTAACCTGGTCCTGGCAATCCTTTTTTTCATAGATAATTTTTTTTACAGTTTCAGTTTTCTCCCCAATTTAAATGTTTGTGTCTTTGTGTCCAATTCCTTATACCCCCTTGATCTTTTCTCTATTTCATCCATGCATTCATTTTCAATAGCGGTTTTAACAGGGTCATGAAGAATTTGGGGGCCAACCCTGGGAAAACTGGGCAAGAGGCAAGAATACACAAAGGTTGGGATCCCAGTTTAGTCAGCACACAATACAAACACACACAGTGACACAGCTTTCCATTAATGTTCTATTCCATTAATTCCCCCATAGCTTGTTTTTTTTTTTTATATAATTGACTATTGTTATTACTTTCTGGCTGTTTCTTTATTGTTCAATCCCATTTTCCCTTTCCACACTGTTTCTTGGTGGCTCACTGTTTAATGCTTTAAGTTAGCTGATCAGATGGTTGGAGGATTCAACCCCAGCTTTGCCAAGATGCCATTATTGGGCCCCAGAGCAAAACCCCTAACCCTCTCTGCTCCAGGGTCAGTATCCTGTCTAACCTGTGCTCTGAACCCAGCTTCGTAACAAGCTGGGTTATGTGAGTAGAATTACTGTGCTGTGATATATATGTGATAAATTAAATATTTTGATCTTTTAATTCCTCACTTCCTCCTTACTTTTTTCTGGCCACCTTTCTGCTTGATTTGTTATTTCCTATGTAGTTAAAAAAAAAAAAAAAAAAGGTAAATGTGTGTGCATATATTTTTTTAAACTGCACCGGGTGTCATTATATGAGATATTGACATTGATTGGGAAAATTGCAGACATGAAGTAACAATCTTTGTTAAGGTGAAGCAGCTTTTGAATGATCTAAGAAACACTCAAATAGAAGATAAAGAACAGAACCAATGTGTAGCCCATAAACATCTGTCACTATAAGGTTGCAGAATAAACTAAAGCAAAGATCTCCTACATCGTACACAACATTAAATAATGTGCATTCAAAAGCAGTTAAACAACTTAATGTCGGAATAAAGAGACAACTATAGAATTCTTGGGGAATATTTTGGCTCATTACATTCTGAAAAAAGAAGTGGGAGAACATCTGCACAAACTAGCAAACTTGGGCCTGTACACAATTCTGCATACGTATACCCTTTCCCTGTGTTTCATTCTGCTTTCTTTTTTGCTTTAATCTATCTCTCTTTCTCTTCTTTTTTTCTCCCTTTTGTATTGCTCCCTCTATCACTCTGCCACAATGATGAATTACATGGGGGAAACCCTTTCGCTTGTAAATATTTGAAAACCCCTTCCTCCTTCTTGCGTCTCCAACTTGTACAAACTTCACAGTGTGAAAGCATGACATGTTTTCTTGAACTTTCACCTCTTCAGCATAGCCCTAGATGTGACAGATATTGATTTGACAGAATCAAGTGCACTGCAGTGTGTGTGCAATTTAACCATATATAACGTTGTGCTGATTTTATGCATGTTATGTAAGGTTCTGTTGAATAGTTGCATCACTGCTACAACTGCTGTATCTGATCTGTTCTGTATGACTTCGATTGACAGGTTAGAGTCTCGGTAGTAATGCCTGCTTTTCAAAAACTGCATCAAAGCTTGCATATCAAACTCCAGAAGATAAAAATGACATTTCTAGTGTGCAGGTGTGTATAAGAATGTGTTTTTCTTGCTATACATATAGTACTGGAATTAGTGTTAGTTTGATGTAATAACAGAGTAATAACAATCATAAATTCTTACTGCATTGGAGTATTGGCTTACAGATTTTACACTGTCACAGTGGAAACAGATGCAGTGAAAGGATTCAGTAGGTTGGTGGCCGCTATAATATTAATTATGCAGTTACTTCTAATTAGACTGAGTAGTGTAAGAGAGGGTTGGTAGCATCAGTAGTAATAGAAATAACGTGACACAGTAGGCTGTAGTATATTTAAATATATGCTGTTAGAAGCAAAGCAATACAGTTACTAAAAATAAGAGTATCTTTTTTCTCTTTTTAATTTTAAATGTAATAATATTTATTTACTTCTATGGTAAATGCCTATATCCAGAGCAACCTACACCTGATCAGTTAAAGGGCTTTGATCAAGGGTCCAACAGTGGCAGCTTCATTTCTATTCAATTACATTTTAATAAATAAAATAACAATTCATTCAGCTCAATTCATCAATGATCTTCTGTCTTGACTGTTACATTATTAGCAAAGCAATTATTTCAAATAAAGAAACACCTGTAAACACCTATAAGAGCACATGCACACACATCCCAATAAAATGAATCAAACCAATTATTCAAACTGTATTTCACTAACCAGAGTAAAATAAATGTAATAACCAAATAGCATAAGTAATTTGATTTCCAGGTGAGAATGGGCTGGACAGTTGGCCATTTCATCCCTGCTACCCCCCCCACCCCCCCCCCCCCCACCCCCCCCCCCCCCCCTTTTTTTTTTTTTTTTCCATCCCTGACATCCCCCACCACCTTTTTTTCTTCATAAATTAGAGTTGGTCATTTCCCATCCTCCAGCCAGCTCTCCACTATCATTACCAACCGAGGAGGGTGAAGGCTAACACGTTTCCTCTGACACGTTCAAAATCGTTTTTGAACTGCTGCACATGCTGCCTTACAGAGCGGTGTAGCACACACGGGGAAAAGCTCAATCTGCTTTCTTCTGCATAAATGAGCAAACACATGCCCATGATTGACAGCGGAGAGATATGCCATTCCTCCCATTCAAAGATCATGGCTCCCAGCATTAATGTTGTAAGGATTTGAGGTAGGGTTATAGGGTGATATGATTTTCTGTTGCACCACTCAGGAGTTAAGATTGGCTTATCGATTGCTACTGAATATATTTTTGACTCACATCAGTTCCCAAAAAAAGACAGATTATAGGTGTGAAGTTGAACATTGCTCTACTGACTACCCAGTATTCAGGTTTAACAGCAGTAAATGCAGAAAAAGCTCTACTAGTGACTTTCATTTTTGGAGTTTAGTAACTTAAACAGTGTAAACGCAGAATAGTAACAAGTAAATGTTCAGTAGTGACAGTACAGTATTTTTAAACCTACTGAAAAAAAAGAGTAGGCATTTAATAAACAAATGTTTATTTTTATCGAATCAAATATGAATTTAACGAGTATGCTTTAGAAACAGATGTTCATTAATGGTTTTAAACAATGATGTGTGTGGGATATTTTTCTTTTTTAATAATACCTTTTATTATTATTATTTTGCTAAATATGCTAATAAATATTGTTGTAATATCTAACGGCTTGCTTGTGCCTGGATGAATTGAAGAATTCAAAAAAACAATCTTTTTTTTTTTTTTTTTTTTTTCCCTAAAAAAAAAATTTTTTTTTTTTTTTTTTTTATTCCCAAAGAAAATAATTCTGGCAAGCCTTCTAAATAACCATTATTTGTGTAGATTATTTATTTATTTATTTATTTCAAATAACAGGTTTTACATTTGGTAAAATTTCTGCATTAATATGAACTTTGTAACAAATTTTATTTTATTATTTTGCACAAACCTTTAATACGATTTTATAACTGCTTGGATAAATATTTGGTTGAAGAAGGGAAAGTATTGTGGAAAGTTTTGTACAAGATGAGCAAAAACACAGCGGTAAAGCACCACAGGTGTGGACTATCAAGGTGGAAAAGTCAAACCCCTGCATGTTGCCCCAAAGACATCAGATTAAATGTCAGAGACCCACAAAGAGGTAAAAAATAGAGACAGAGGGAGGGGAGAATTGGCCTTCTTAGGACAACAATGGAGCTTGACTTGATTTTATTTTTTACACCCGGGCAAATACACTTCAGCTCCATTCCTCCTGTTGTGTAACATTTCAGTTTAATCAGTACAAGCAGGATTAACTCGGATACGATCTCAATGCTTACTCTTCAGCATGCTGTTAGCTTTATCAATGGGAAAAGGTGTAATGAGGCTGAGCTAAGTCATAGTGACTTTAAATAAAGTCACACTTTAAAAATGCACATAGTGCTGCAGAATTGAATGATTAAATAGTTGCAAAACATTCTGCAAGATCATTCAGTTTGCTGGAACATAATTTGAGTATTTTGTACTTGCTTGAAGTCTCGACTGTATTTGTGTCATGCTATAATAAGGAGATCGAGGACTAATGTAAGTGCAAAAAATGTAATAATGAGCAAAAGTATAAACTGAGTAAAATTTTACAAAAGTCTCAAAAACAAAGACAAAGAAAATATTAAATAACCGGTAGCATAAAACTGAACATAAGCATGACCAAATATGATGGCAAAAGAAAACGGTTAAAGACAACAAAAGACAAAGATTGCATTAAACTGTGAAGATATTCAAGTGTTACAAGTGTTTACAAGTGTTACAATCATATCTCTGAATGTAAAAAAACATGAAACACGTGAACTAAGTGACTGTTTGAAAGTGCTAATTTGTTTATTGTATTATTGATTTAGCATTATTTTATAGGAACACATTTTTGTAGTATATTTTAGATATTTATTATACTTTTTTGTTTTTGTGTTTGTCTCCAGGTTACATATGTAACCCTGGTTCCCTTAGGGAATGAGACGCTGCGTCAAAATGCTTTGGGAATGCTTCCACGCTGTCCAAACTCTAAATTATGTGTGTAATCAGTCCAATAGAAAGCGCAGTGTCACCGGCGGGCTGACGTCATGGCCAGAATGCTATAAAAGCACATGGAGTGAAGCTTCTAAAAGAAGAAGGAAGTTCTGCAGGGATGCTGGCAGTGTGGCCTGGAGACGCAGCGTCTCGTTTCCCCAGGGAACCAGGTTACATTCTGAAAGGGAACTCGAGCTGCATAAAAACACTTTTGGAACGAGTGTCCAATACTGCCAGACTGACCAGTCCCTGCCTAGTGTGTAAGACCACAGCTAGATCGAAGGACAGAGGGACCAGGAGTGGCACTGAGTTCAAGGTTATTAAACCTGACAAAGGTCAGCGGGTTGGACCAGCCCGCAGCATCGCAGATGTCATGGAGGAAAACTCTAGAGGACCAAGCCTTAGAGGATGTCAGAATCTGGGTTGAATGTGCTCTGATGCCGAAAGGAGCGGGGTGACCAGAGGACTCATAGGACACACACTTTATGAAAGTGTGGGGTGAAAGGGCAAGACCAAATTGAAGGATCCGATATTGGTACACTTTGGCCCCAAAAGCGACCCTCAGGAACTTCGGGGCTGCCAGGGAGTCTCTTAAGGGTATCAGTCTCTTGAGACTGACCTCTGGTATGCCTAGAGCCGGGACTAGGCTCTGGTGCAGCTCTAGGAGCCTTGAAGGAGGCCACAAGTTCTCCAGGTTTGCTATAACACCGGGTGGAAATGGAGGACGCTGTAGACGGCCACAGCGGTCTCTTTTGTGGCCCTAAGAGCCAAATCCACCAAGGTGTGCAGGCATGCAGCGGCTTAACCTGTTGAGGCATAAGCCCTACCCACTAGCACAGACATGTTATGAAGAGGCTTTGTGGACCATGTCAGTGTCTTAAGGGACAGTTGCCAGTGACAACCCGGGTCGTCAACCCCTAACCACACTCTTTCAGTCCCACAATGTTGGAGTACAATGAGGATTTGAACTAAAGAGGCGGGCCGAATATGGCTTAGCCCAGGATCTGTACAAAACGGTGTGCAGGTCCGGAAAGAAGGGCAAACCGAGATGCAGTGGTTGTGACATAGGTTTGCAGTAAGTTTGGCTACGGCGTGGGTCACAACCTCCAATAGCTCCTCAAATCCAAGCTCTCAGAGCACCCCTTCTCCTCGGAGGAAGGGAGGCGGAGCTGAATGCTGTTGTCACAAGGTGAAGAAACTGCCAAAAGGGGTGCTTCCAACTTGCGAGTGAGTGCTGGACCACGCAGGTGAGAAAGAAGAAAGGGACAAGCCCAGCTCGAATCCCTCTTCCAGGTCCATCTGCCAGCCCCAGGAACCAGTGTGCCACTTTGCCTCAGCAAGAGCTGGGCCAGAACCACAAGGAGTGAGAGCACATCCCTCGAGGAGTGCTCTCTGGGAGCAGATCGTTCACATAGACGTGAGCACAATGTGCATGGTGCTATGAGTGCGGCGCAGAGTATGCGCAGAATATGCACTGCACTTTCCATTGGACTGATTACGCACGTGTTTAAAAACGTGGGCAACGCAGACGCATTCCCAAAGCGTTTTGATGCAGCTTAAGTTCCTGAAAGGGAACTATTCAGTAAAGCGCTGCATGTTAAACGATAACTAAGAATTCTGGGAAACTAAACAAATATGAACTTCTATCCATATGTAACATGTTACATATAACAAAATGTTACATGTGTTAAACATTTTTGATAACTGCTGTACGATTAATCCTACACTTTTACCACAATATCCATAATTTTACCCACTGGCTGCAGGAAATACATTGCTTAAATACTTCACAAGGATATTCATGTTGTTAGAACATGTAGCTTTTTCTAAGCTCTTACATGAGATGGTTTATTAAATGGTCCCTTGGATAGTTAACAGTTAGTGTGCAAAAGAGATTTGACTTTGAGATGTTTGTAAATTAAAAAACTTTTTACATAACCCTTATATAATTTCTACACACACACACACACACACACACACACACACACACACACACACACACATGCCTGTTTATCCATAGTTATCCATAAACCTTTTATGCGCTAGTAGGGTATTTTTTTCCAAAGTTCTGGTTTGTGTTGGTCTGCTAAACACAGATTCCCTGAAAGCATAAAAACAGCTGGACATTAGCTATGTGCTTGATTGGTTGTGTTGTCTTAGCCCCCAGAAGTGTGGCCTTAACAGATTGTAAACAGCTGTTCTTTATTCCCACACATATTTATCCCTCATTTGGCCACAGTATGTGTTAAACTCCAGAAAAAGAGTTGTGGTTTGATGCGTGAGAGTGATGGGAACTGTTGGTGATACTAAATACAAGTAAAATGCTGGGGAAAAGTAAAACTTTAATGTCTTAACCTATATTGATGGTCTCCCTACAGCAGAAAGGAGATATTATACATTATATTTCTATAGTAAAATTCCTTTGTTTCCATGTAATTGCTTGGAGGGGAAACATGGAAAGTTGAGGGTTAAGAGTCTGGCTCAGGACTCTTAACAGTAACAGCTTGGAAGTGTTGGGTCTTGAATTTACAACCTTGCTAATAATTAGATGTCAGAAGAATATTTCTGTTTTCCTAATTTTTTTTGAATATTTGCATGTATATACCATAAAGTCAAGCTATACACAGTAACTTTAAGTTAAGTCAGTGGCTGTTTATATTAACAAGCAATAATAAAAAAAAAAGGTATTTTCTGAATTATTCATGTTTTAGAAAAATGAAAATGTCCAGGTGATGAAAAATCAGATGTTTTTTGCTTGAATTAAAGAATTTAGGTGCATATGCTAAAAATAGAACTTGATGTTGTGGTGAGGTGCTCCCTAAGTAAATGCCCATGTAAAGCTTTAAATTACATGTTCAAAATAAAAAGGAACACTGGTTGGTATCCAGCATTTGACTGACTCCACCCCAAAGGGAAAGAAAATCAGCTATTTCCATCTGCTTTCTGGCCTGGGGACCATTGTGAACTTAAAAGATGGTAATATTAAATACCAATGAATAATGTTGGCATGTTGACTTGTTGGCATCCTTCAAGTGACTTTAGGAAAGCTCTGATCTAATCAGAGCATGAAAGAGCACTCTTAATACTCACAAAGGCCTGTTAGCATTGCCCTGATCAGTGAAGCTGTGGTCTTATTGATCAGTATATTTAAAAAAAAATTTGTCATTGAAAATTGCCAATTACATATGTGTGTCCCAGCAGTGAGCGAGTGGAGGGTGGAGCCAGACAAAATGAGCGGTAAGACTAATCAGTGCAATCTGTTTCAGTTCAGCAATGCCAATAAAGAGGAGAGAGATCCGAGAGAGATCCACCACCAAGCAGAGGCGGGTAAAAGGGTCGCTGACTGTGACTGAGCGCGGGCGGGCGATGGAGAAAGATGTGCCGGTCCTTGAGCAAAGCCCATCAGGCGCTTGTGGAGGGTGGACTCCGGAGGAAGGCAGGACGATACACGGGTTGGCGCCAGCAGACGTCAAGCTGCAAAGGCATCCCGAAACCGCAGGACTGAGAATGAGCCCCGGCGTGAGTACTGAAAAGGAAAGCGCCGGGGTAAAAATAAAAGTAAATAAAGAAGGCTCTGCTTAGAGAACTTTTGCCTGTCTCTCTTTCTTCCAGTGCGTAACCATTGAGCCATAAATCCTATCCAATAATTCCTTTGTGAATGTTTCAGTGAATAAAACCATGGAGCAGAAAAATTTAGTTAGCATGGGGACACATGAAAATATACATCTGCAGCTAGTTCCTTAAAATGTAGTCCAACTGGATAGGCTGCAACAGCAGAAAATCATATTGTACTCCACTCCTGTCAGCTAAGGACAGGAATCTGAGGCTGCAGTGGGCAAAGATTTTATGCTTTTCTGCTCAGCAAAGAATATTTCTGTCAAATAAAATCAGCCTGGCCATTCTCCTCTGACCTATCTTTTCAACAAGGTGTTTCTGAGCACAGAACAGAAACTGAATGGGATGGGTTTTTTTTTATTTCACACTATGGTGTGTTAAAATCTCAGGAGATCAGCAGCTGCTGAAAAACACACTCTTGTTCATCTGGGACAAAGTTTTGCGACAATCAGAGTCACATTTTTAATATTTTGATGTTTATTTTAAATAAGAAATAAAGCACTTGACCTGTATATCAATGATTTCATGAACTGCTCTGCTGCCTTATGATGGCTAAATGAATAAATCCCAAGCAGATGTAAATGAAGATCATACAGTTCATACATATACTGCAGGCTTCGTATTGAACAGTGTTACGGCCTTTTTGGTAGTAAAATTATTTCATCAACGAATATAAAGATCATTAAACATAATCTGACCACCAATAATGCAACTAAATAAAAATGAAAACCAACACTTAACGGAGTATTTAATTACATACGTATGAGGATTTTGTCTGTTTATTGTATGTTTTTAACAGTTGATTGATGGTAGGTACAATGTCATTGTATTCAGTTCCAACATTTGCTGTTACAATAACCTCTTCTCTTCTGGAAAGATGTTCCACTGGATTGTGGAATGTGATTTTGAATATTTTGCCTATTTGGCCACGATGGCAGCTTGTAAAGTCAGGTAATAAAGTAGGATAAGAAGATCTGGAAAGGCATCAACTATACAATTTATCCCCAGGAAGTTCGGTATAGTGGAGGTCAAAGCTCAATAGCCAAAAAACTCAAAACCCAGTATGACTGAAAAAAAAGAAAACACGTATTCCAATACTTTTGTCTGTATAGTGTATTTCTTTCTGAAAAAGAATGGCCATTAAATTTACAGGTCTCCTGGAAAGGAGCTGGTGTGCCATTCATTGTTTTTCATTAAGGACAGTTAGTAGGCTCTACTAATATCTTGAGCTCTCCTTTTTCAGCTACTAAGGAAAATTTCAATTTCTATAACATTTTCATATTTTAATTTCTCTTCGTGTGCATTTTAAGGCTGGCTGAATTCTTGTGCAGCCATTACTAGCATAGGCTACTGCTCATCTTGCTGATTTCTGTTGAGCCTCTCTGGGCTCTTTGAATTGCTTGGGTATATATTTCGATTTGCATATTCTACTGTTGTCTCTAGCTGCATCAGGATTGAATCAAATCCATGTAGAATAATGCCTATCCATTTACAAGTAATTGTAAAAAACTCTGGGATGCTGGTTTGCTAAACGGCCTGCAACAATTAGACATTAGGAATCAGAATAAACCAATATATTCTCCTTTTGTCTATAACAGCTCACTGTCTGATCTTTTGCCTTTTAAAACTGCAGACTGTAAATCAGATGGCATCTTTACTAGTAGTTTCTAAAAAAACAGACCCTAAGTCATGCAGCATTTTTCTCTTGCAACTGACCAGGAATATTTCAAGTATCAGAATAACCGACTCAGCATTTTACGTGTTTTCTTTCTTGAAATATGTATAAAATTATTCCCAATATTATATTCTCTTAATTTCATAGCATTTCTATTGGGTGTGCAAGGAGCACCAGAGTGTAATTTAATGTTGGAGTTTCTAGCCAATCAGATCACGTTACCGGGATTAAAGGTAAAAAATTAACAGTGCAGGCTCTTGGTAGCTACAAATTCAGGTTGCTTTAACCAATCAACTTGCTTACTCCAAGGCCCTCAAACAGGCATAGAATCACATCAGCATTTTCATGTTCTTTGACTGTGGAACTGATAGCTGTTATTTTCATTCCACAATAGCTGACGAAATAAAAAAAAAATTTTTTTGGTTGCAGATATACTTACAAGGACATTCACATGATGGGCTTTTTAAGAAAATCTGGACATTGTGAGAAAAGTTCAGCCAAAACAGTTCAAAACAGTTCTTATCATCAACCATTTATACATTTGTGTTTTCTTTTCTGTACAGTTTGCACAAAAAAACCCACATTTCGCTTTAGTTTGAAATGCCCAAGTTTGCCATAATGCATGAAAAAAATGCACAATCCTTAGAAATTTTATGTGGTTAATATTGATGCTTCTGCTAGAAAAGATGTAGCCATTGCAGCTGTGGCTGCAGTAAAAGAGATTGTTAAATTGTGTTAATTGTGCTTTTTACTTTAGTAAAATCATTTATTTACATGACATAAATGTCTGAATGTCTGTAATGCAGTGCTCCATTACACTGTTTCTCTATAATGGCAAAAGTGGTAGAGTAAATCTTACAAAGCAATCTATGTGGTCAAGCCAGCACTATTTAAAACATAGTATATGTTCTTTTTGTAAATTGCACCTTTTAATAGACACTTTCTTTCTATTAAGAAACAAAAGCAACAGTATTTCCAAGTTCCAATGATTTGGTACAGACCCTCTTTTTACAATCTCTACCCATATGAATAAAAAATCTCTCCCTCATCCACAACATGTAGAAAATAAACTGCCAGCACCAAAAAAAGCTTGGAGAAGCTAGTTTTCTTTTCGCCTTTAATGTGGCATGCGAATTGTTAAAATTGACACTTTTTGCATTGCCTTGTTTAAGTAGCAGCAAAACCCCAGTTCTGAGAATTACCATCTAATTTATCAATGCTTGTTTGTCATTGTCCAGACATTTTTGTTTAACAATTTTCTACATTTATGAACTATTTCAGATTATTTTACAAAATTGCTCATAAATAAAGCAAGGTCAAATGAAAAATCACCCTGAAAAAAGGTCATTAGTCATGGATGTAGTCCTTACTGGCAAACATAGAAGCTAATGATTTATCTTTTGTCTTTGTTGTAATGTTCCCACAGTACCATCCTAAATATCTTCTAAAACATTTTATTTTACAATGCAAACTAGAGGCCTTTAATGGCTCATGCTGCTCCTTAACTGAATCACAATTAAAAAGTGACTGTAATGTTTGCTTAATGGGAGCATACTGAGCAAAGCACTTATTCCACCAATAGTTTTGGTCTAGAAATATAGGCACTAGCTGTTTTTATATGGCAATTCTTGAGAGGATATATTTGGTATTCAGCACAACCACAACTCTCCTAATGTCCATCTTTTAATGGAAATTCAAGAGTGGTTAATGTTTCACTCAGGTTTGCAATTGGCTCATATCATGGAAGCCTTCACTTATACTGTAGTTGAAAGAAGTCTGATAGGAATTTTAGGTTGATCAGAACAAGGCTGTTTGAAAAATACTAATCAATCTGCATGATTTAAAGACCTGATTTTTTCCAGCTTATAAGTACCAGCACAAAATTTCATTACCAGTCTAAATTTTTCTCACAAGTTTCTGGGTGTAAAACACACTGTCTTTATTTTAGAGTTTACATTACATTTCCAAGACAAATATAATGCAGCTGTTGAAGTTACTGTTGAAGGACAAGATATTGTTCAATCTTTAATTAATTGAAGTTTTCAAATGTAAACAACCTTGCTTCATCAAACTTTACTTTGATAAAGTCAATGTGACAAACAAAGCTGCTATTATAAATGAAACTATGAATTGTTCTGCAAACCTCAAATAAATTTTTGTTCATGTCTCAATGAAAAATGACTCCTAATTTGGCTTTAAAGTAATGTTTACTGACAACAAAGCATTGTCTACAGACAGCTGAAAAATGTCACTTGATCAAATAAAGAAACAATACTGGTTGTACATAGGGTACATGGAAAATAGACTAGAAATGTTACTAGTAAGCTAACTTAAATGTTAACAAAAGACAGACATTAGCACAACATTTTGAGTAGCTTAAAAAGTAGAGTATAACCCTATTTAAATAACATTTGTTTGGATAAAATTAATCTGATTAATGATAACTATGCTTGGTGAAATTAAGAGAGTTTTCTTGATTTCTTGGGTGATTGTAACATTAGCTATTACATATAACAAATACAACTAATAGAAACACAATATGTTTATATAAAGACTAATTGAAATTGTCAGAGTCAGTGACATTTGTCACAGCTAATGTGAAGTTGCATTAGAAAACAAAACTTAACCACTTGGAATTGATGATGATCAGAAGCGAAAAGTAGTCCTGAGTCAGTGTAGGAGACTGCTGACATTAACTACAGTCCAATCCATCCTCAAAGCGCCCGTTCTTACTCAGGAATTTCATGGAAAGCAAATAATGACCTGGTGGCCTATTCTACAGGTTCAGAAAGCAGCAGGAAGGTGACAGGTTTACATTTTTTTACCCAACAATTTAATCCTTTGTCTAACATCCAGTGTATTTATGGTCCGGGATTTGTGTGGGTCACTCAAGTTCTTCCACATCAAACTTGGCAAATCATGTTATTATGGACCTCACGTGTTATGCTGGGCCTCTTAGTTCCAGTGAGGGGAAATCTTAAAGCTATAACTTACAAAGATATTCATCCTGATTAAATAATATTTTATTGTTTTTTTTTTTTATATTCCTCAGGAATGGACTTTACGAGCATACAGTACATACAAGCCCAAAACCTAAAAACGCATCTAAGTGATTTGAATGTCACAGTTGTCAGAAAATATAATCTTTTTTTTTTTTTTAAGTGCTAACCTCATGGCATACCTTACAAAGATCCATCTACTTTGTAATGCAGCAACAACATCTGTGTCTCAGTAGGACATCTCAGTGAGCCTGTAAAGAAAAGCATCGTTTGCAAGGAAGCATAAAACAATCCAGATGGTTTTTGAAGTAAAGTGAACTAGAACTCTACTGCACCAGGTGGTGTTTGAAATGTGAGGCTCCAGTAACTTACAGTAAGATCTGATACTGTAACTTTAGATTCTATAATGCAAAATACATGCTGCTCTCTCCACAGGGATTTATACACCTTAGCTGCTTACACAATATGGATACCACCAATATGTTTCTAACTTAATGCCTAGTTGGCTGATATACAATTTATACTATAAACAAATGTTTGTCTATTTCAGTTCACCATGGGCCTTTGTTATATACTTATTGTATTCACAATAATGCTTCATGGTGAAACTAAAATTGGCGGAAATAATCCAGGCCTGGCTTATTGAGTTAGCTTACTTCATTGAAAACCCCTCAGGATTTGGATGTACCTTCTGTTTCATACCTAGACACACACACACACACACACACACACACACACACACACACACACACACACACACACACACACATACTGATGCATACAGACACACGCTTACATTTTAATATATCCTAGTCCACCTGCAGCTCTTCAAAAATCAATTTTGGCTCCTTCAACTGAAGTGGAAACTAAATGCACACATATGCTTGCAGAGTGACAGCCGACTTCTACTCCCTGTAATGACCACGTCAGCTAGGTAATTGAAAATGACCCATCTGAGGTTGCTGTGTTGACAGGTCGATACCATGGCACTTCTTGCTCACACTGCATCTCCACTGAAGCAAGTACACCCCATTGAAAGTCCAGATCTCCATGATACTGATCAGTGGTTTACAGTGTAAAAAAGTCAGCAGTTAAAATACTGCTATGGAAAATGCAGAAAATAAATAAATAAATAAAAACTTTAATTTGCTTACTGTTATGTTTTCGTTTTTGTCTAATGCTGCAAGAGTTATGGCAACATACAAAACAAACCAGTTTTAATAACACAAGCAATGAAAAGGGCAGCACAGTGAAACAGGGGTGATACAGCACTGCCACGGCACAGCTCCAGGGCTTCTGGTTGAGCCTGACCCTGGGTTACTGTTTGTGTTGAGTTAACATGTTTGCAGGTGGATTTCCTTCCACTTTTTGAAAAAACAAGCCTGTAGGTAGATCTAGCCTACTCTATATTGCCCCTGGGTGTGAATAAACATGTATATGTGTATGTGCAGGGACTTTTGTTGTCCATTCGTTCACATTCAGTTGACCGCTGAGGAGTCAAGGTTTCTTTTTTCAGCCTGACTGTAACTTAGTTTTTCAGAATCCCCAAAATTGTGAATGTTCTTTGACTTCAAATATTGGCATTTTGGTTCCTTTGGTGATTTACCATCATGGTTATGAATCTGAATTTAATTTCTTTTCCACTAAATATTGAGTGGTGTTATGGTTAAGCTCTCTGACATCTAAACAGAAGGTCCCAACACCATCAAGCTTCTGCTCCTGGGCCATTAAGAAAGGCCCTTAACTTTGAACTGCTTAGTATATATCTGCACTCTTAAATTAAATATGACTTGTTTAAAGGTCTTTTGCAGAAAAAATAAAAAAATAACCATTTGTTGATTAAATATTAAGTTCATTAATATTTCACTGTAGGGGGAAAATGAATATAACAATTTGTGGAGATTGTGACCTTTTAACGCAAATCTTTTTGTGAATCAAAACACTTCAAATTGGATCATGAGCTGTAGTTTGGAAACCACTGTAATAGCTTTTTTTAGATTGTGGATACATTTTATTTATAGTAAGACAATTTCTTCACTCTGGGCAGTTTAAGTGCAGTGTATACATACTAGATTATTAAAAAATCATTACAATGAAAAACAATAGGCTCACTAGTTTGAGAGCATTTCTGTATCATGTTGCCAGACAAGATATTTTGATGCCAAAACTGACTAATAAAGGCAACCTGAACCCAATTGCAGATAGTTAAAAAGAAATTAAAAACTTGTTAATCCTATTTTCATGATATCAATATTAAGACCTTTTACTAAGGAACCTAACCCTACTGTATATGACATCAAATTAGAAAGTACTAACATGGTTAGTATGTACTCTTTAGAAGAAAGAAGTACAGGAATGCTGAGTAAAAAGTTAAGATTCCACCACCTACTACCCCTCGATCACATTATTCTCAATTCGGCTTTTTTCACATGAACTTTCTAGATTGTTTCACAGGATGGTGGCTTCTTGCCTGACATTTTTATTTTTTTTTATTATTTCTGCAGCATGCATTCAGGCCTTGAAATAATACCTTGAATATACGAACATGAGCTCCGTAATGGTTCTCACTTCCCTTGACGTGTCATAAGTGAGGAAAACAACGTTCCCCACAGAGTGATTGATCGTGTTGGAGTTTTTGTCCACAGGTACCAACCTCACACAGTCAAAATGTTCACAACATCAGAGCTTAATTATAAAAGAAGAGTAACAAACAAGCACTTTTCCAAGATACACAGTGATTCAGCTAAGTTAGCAAACAATTTGCACATTGTGCGATAATTTGTTCGCAGCATGCGGTGTCATTATAGATAGAAAAGTGTCTTGCAACGGAAATATGCAAGCAAACAATTTTCTGTTCACAACAAGCAGTTTCTTGACAACATGACATTCCTTTTTGTATCATCATTTACTTCCACAAAAGCACCTGAAACAAGGAAAGAGACTAAGTGAGAGTTTTTAAGTGCAGAGAAAAAGATGATGATTGACAACAACAAATGGAATAATATTTTAAGGATATTATTTCAATAATATTATTAAAAATAATAATAATAATAAGAATTATAATAATAATTATTATTATTATAATTATAATCATAATGTTAAGAACAGAATCTGAGACAACACTGGTTAAACCTGGACAGTTAAATTGCAGAAAAAATAAGAATCATTCTTTCTTTTAGACCTAGACCCCCACTCTCATCTTTTTGCTTTTTATACCATTCTGGATAGGCTCTATGGACAGTTTTACATAAAAATCTTAGGAGTCGAGCAGTTTCTAAAAATAAATTTTCCAACATTATGATGTTTGATGTGAGCATTAATTCAAGTTATTTTTATGAAGACTTATATATGCACTAAAGTACGCAGTTCACTGCTGCTTCATGATTGACTAATTGGATAATTGCACAAATGTGTATAGTATGTGACAAGTGTTCTCGATAATGTGGACAGTGAAGTTGTACACTACAGACAGTGCATTTTACTTTTGCTTCAACTGTGACAGGTGTTATTAGTGTTAGCTGTCCCACCATCACCATGCTTTTTTAAAGATACAATTTAATAGATCTCACTGGGAGGATAGCATACTAGCTTTGTCTTATTAGAGAGAGATAAAGGGGGTTATTAGTTAGAGATTGTGCCTAAAAATTATGTGGAAATTATGCTGAACTTTTAAAGCTTTGTACTGCAAAAAGACACAGGGATGGCAGCCATCAGGCCACAACAAACAAAACACAAACACAAAATAACCGAAACACAGTTAAATCAATACTAAATGTTTAAGATTAGACAAAGCAAACAGTTCGGGACACTAGCGTTTATCTCCAACATTTTTAAAAGAGGTAAAGAGTTCAAGAAAAACTAGATTATCTTAATGGAGCATAACCTCTGGGCTTATAATACACATTTTATATATATTTTAAAATAATTAATTTCAATAACTTTTAACTATCTGACAGTTAGTGGCAAACACTAACTGTAAATGGTGCAAGTGAATGGCATTTATGATGCACAATGGGCATGTGGAAAATTCGAATCCTACATACTATATTTTTTAAGACACCGGGTCAAAAGAGAAGCAAAATAAAGGGATTAAGGACATGATTATAAAGGTGAAGATAATCTTAACAAAGAGCTGAGGCAGGCAGCATTAGCTTCAAATACTTGTTTTTAAACTATAATGAAAAGCTTAAAAAAAAGCATTTTCAACACAAGTCATGAACAGATTGTGTTCTATGAAGGCTTTACAAAAGTAAATCACTGTCCTAAGATATCAATGCATGCAAAATTTATATTCTCCTTAATTTAGGGCATACGCCATCTGCCTGCTATAAAGCATATTTTCAGTTAAGCAAATAAACCATAGCAAATTATCTTAAAGAAACACAAAGGAATATAGATATTATTATCAAAAACAAAGCACAGTGTTATGGAGTGACATCATTCTTGAGAACATCATGTTTCATCATTATAAATTGTCCCATCCAACAGCTGTTGGTGGATCCTTTTGTGGCTAATTTATGTACAGATTAGAGTCTCAGCAAAAATACTATTTACAACACAAGATAACAGCTTTTATTAATCATACGAAGTACAACTGAAACGTTTTCTTCATGTTTCTTCATAAGGTAGGTCACCACTTGGATCCAGTTAACTGCCCGGTTGGCCCAGTGCTGGAATTTTATCAAGAGAAGTTTGCTAAAGGGTTGCCTCCCTTCACCCTAAAGGTTTACGTGTCCACTATTACGGCTTATCATGTTCCGCTTGCCAAGCAGTCGCTAGGGAAAAACCCGTTAGTGACATGTTTCCTCTGCGATACCCCGAGGCTGAGGTGTCAGGTGCGACCCAGAGTGCCTATATAAGACCTGACCATTATTATGGAGACCTTGTCTAAGCCTCTCTTCGAGCCCCTGTCCGAAGTGCCTTCGAGATTTTCTACAGTCAAAACTGTTTTTGTGCAAATGTGCTTTTATAGCTTCCTGGTCATGACGTTACCCCACTGGTGACATCGCACTTTTCCGTTGGACAATGATTAAGAGTGTGGAAAAGCTCCTCAGGAAACCAGGGTTAGATACATAACCTAGAGACGATTTAATCAAGATGAACGAAATTAAAGTACACCAACCTGAAGCACTCATTTTTTTAATCATGTGTCACATAGGTGTGCTTTTGGTTAGTAACAAATTCCATAACTAACCTAATAGAATTTAGAAATACAATTATTTTAGTAATGCTGTGGGTTTTGTAGTAGAAGTTGGGATTTTCCCTTGAATACTTTCTCAACTGAACAATTGCTTATCCACCACACAGATGGAAAACAGATTGCAGCGGAAATTCTGGGAGCACCCAGTGGTTTAGACAAATGGAAATGCTTTTTGCGAATGTTTGTTATATTTCCACACCAAAACCCCCAGGAGGTGGTCCAATAACATATGGGGAAAACAACATATTTATGGAACAGTTGAAGAATATTAATAGTCTAGTGTCTGGACATGTTTACATGAATGTTTTATAGTTATAATTATCATAAGAATGCTATATAAGAATTAATATATAATTATACAAGAATTAGTTCTGATTCCATATGCATGCTTCAGAGAAACTTTCAAAGTTTTGAGGCTCTGTTATTTGCATCTTTAAAACTTATAATAATAAAAATAATAAAAGGAACAACACACAAAAGAAAATACTTTAAAACTTCAAATAGAAGTGCCCTGTTTATCTTTTATCACAAAACTCCTTTAATAAATGAAGGTCCATTACAACAATATTTAGCATTAGATGCATTTCTCTGTAAATTATGACATAATGTTTCTGTAGACTTCAAAAGTCATTCTGCTTCTACTGTTCCACTTCAAGCTATGAAACTACCTCTACTATTCTTAACTCATTTATTTTGGTACATGAGCAGATACTTTTGTTCTCCACATCTTGACTTTGCCATCACTTTAGTAAAGGTTCATATTTGTCCCTGATCTCTGTAATTTTAGCAAATAGTCAATTTAGCAATATGGCTTTCCAATTCTTCTTTCCAATTTGTGGTTTGCATCTTGTTGTTGGCTTCTAGATTTCAGCTCTCAAAGCCTTCTTCAAATTAGGAATAGTGTTACCTTCACCCCTACACTATGGAACATTGTTAGTGAAGTTGTTCATCTTAATTGGTTGTTGGTTTTCTTTTACGGCTGACTTGTTAAACATCTGCTTGATAGTACACCATTGGTTTCTTCTTATTTAGAACATTTTAAATTATTGCATTGCCTAAACAAAATGCTTGTGCAATTTTTCCCCATTTCACAACTATCAAACGTGTACATTTCTCCCATTTATCTCGTTTAACAACAAATGTAGTTTTCACAGTTTAAAAACAATAATAGGTAGTCACAGCTATTTCATTATTTAAATAATCAGTCTGTATAACAGGACACACCTGGGCAACAAAACGATCTGTCAGTTCCAAAATTTTAATTTATTTATCTCTTATATTCACATTTTTACCTCAAACCAAAATATCTACAGTGTAAAGAAAAAACAAAACTGTATGTAAATGAGATGGCCTGAAATGTTCTTCACCTTATTTGTTACTAACAAGCAATCACGAACCAACAGTGAGTTGCATTTCAAATCCTTGGTGTACTATTGAATGTAGCCTAATCATTTGTGTTATTTTCTTTCAGAGATTGGAAATGTTCTTTTAATCTCATTTAGTGGACTAGAAGTAATGAGAATGTCCCAGTGTAAAAGTTTCTCTGAAATCATGCTGACCTGAACTGTGAAGCAAACACAATTACTCGGTAGGCTGTCATCTATTCTCACCTTATATTACTAGAGCTGAATTAAACCCTGCGTTCCTAGCACACCATTTTCTCTGACAGTCTAGAACTAATAACAAAAAAGCCACCAAATACAAATTACATAACCACTTATGATTATAATTAACCTCTGACTCAACCCATCTATGCGAAATGTTTTAGCTATGCCATCAACTGTGTTGGAAAATGCAGAGAAGATTGAGAGTTATCATTAAGCAGTGAGAAAGCGAAAGGGAAGTTCATTTTGTGTGTTTATTCCAGACTTGTTTAGAATAAATGCAAGGTTATATATAAAATACTCACAAAGAACCACAAAGTTATAAAAACTGTGTGCTAACCCTGCTCATTATTTAAATTTGCAGGCATTTCCTTAAGTTTTACATTGTCTTTTACAGTGATTGTTTCCAACCACCAAAGACACATTTGCCTATTTTGGTCTTGGTTTTGAAAAGGAACTACGATGGTAATGTAGTTACAAAGTACAGAACATTTACTGTATAGTCTGTCTAATTATGTCAGACATTTACCCTAGAAGACATCTATTAGTTAAATGCCATTTTTTACACAGACAGTTTAATACTCTAAAAACCTTGAAATGTGTGCTGTTCAATCTGATAACAAGACATTCCCAGCAGATCTTTACATTTTTTTTTGTTCCAGGCACATTACCCTGCTGAAAAGAGAATATTTTTGTCATGAATTTGTGTACTTGGTCTGCGACAATGTTTAGTTAGAGGGCACATGTCAGCAGAACATCACACTGTCTCTACTAGCTTGCATTCTTCCCATAGTTTCCCATTCAACCTGGTGCTATCTCCTTAGGTAACACACACACACACACACACACACACACATGCACATTGAGGTTGTTTCTTATTTGATCCATTTCAATAGCTACTAACAGATGCATACAGAAAACATTCCATAAGAACTGAAAACTAACTAATCATTTGCTGCCTAATATGTGACCTAAAACTATATATATGTAGAGAGAAAGAGAGAGAGAGGTAATAATAATGTAAAGATGATAATAATAAACTTTCTTTCGGCTTCTCTCGTTGGGGGTCGCTACAGCGGATCATCCGTGTTCATGATCTGCATGTTTAATTTGTCACATTCCCTTCCTAACGCAACCCTCCCCATTTATACAGGCTTGGGACTGGCACTAAGAGTGGGCTGGGGATGGTTCCCTGACCGGAGATTGAGCCCAGGCCATAGCGGTGAGAGCACAGCATCCTAACCACCTGACCAGCAGGGAACATCATAATGATAATAATAATAATAATAATAATAATAATAATAATAATAATGTATTATTCATGGGCAGAATGCAAATGTTGCTTTTCCCTTGGTTTACATTTAGAACAAACTTTAAAATAATGTGTCATTAACTGTATAATTGTTTAGCTATGACTGACATGTAGAGTTTCTTTAAAAATGTATATAGTCTAGTATGTACTTGCTTTACTACTGTAACATTTTTTTTGTAAATTGAACGGATTGACTAAATGTCAAAAGATGTTTGGGTTTAAAGAATTAGTAGATTAGTCTTGGAGATAGAAAGACACAACAGCCAAACACTAGCCACAATAATTGTTCCGCATTCAACTCTTTGTGTTTTAGAGCCTGATGGAAAGATATTGGTGTGTGGAATGAGGAACTTCAGACAGAGTGTACTGTACTTCTCAGTGAGTTGGAAACAGAGAATTACAGAATATAACAAGATGTGAGTACAGTCTCAAGATGAAAACTCTACTTCAGAAAGCAATATGTGCTTTCTTGGTCCATCTCGTTTCTACCAGACCTAAAGACCGAATTGTCTGAAAAAAAAAAAACCCTGTTACCTGACACTTTTTATAGCTTTTGAGCCCATGAAAAGTGAAAAAAAAAGGTTGCTTTAAAAGTCTTCACTTCACACTCACTTCTTATGTACAGAGGCTTCTTTCACTTTAGACTTTGATATTATTTTATCCATTCTGTAGTCTCTTTTCTTCTTCCTCTAGACTGTTCCTTAACTGTGATGCAGTTGCATTTATTTTAAAATAACTAAGATATAGTGTATATTTTAGATTCATTTAAGTGATCATTATGAATGATACAAGGTTGTTTTCTATGCAAAAGCTGTTTGGATTTAACCTGAAAAACCATTTTTCAGGCCCATCAAATCTTTGGCCAAAGATTAATATTGGGAAATACGTTTGTTAATTAAAACAGAATTCATACACAGTGATTTATACTACACTTATATCACAGTGCAGGAAAACAACTGATTTTATTGAAGCAGCTACGAAGAATATATTCAATGTGCTTATGATACTCAGGCTGGATTCTTTTGAATTGCCATGTTCACATTCAGTCTTAAGATTAAAATTTGACCCATCAATTGGCTTTTTCAAACAAACATATTTTAAAGGAGGTGGTGCATATAGTTTTTGCTTATTGTCTTATTTATCTGTGGCCCTTATGCTATAAAATTCATTATTGCTACTAAATTATAGTTTTAAATTTTGCCTGCTTTCTGTACAGTTTGTTGTTGCTTGAGCTATGTACACTATTTCTTTGTTAGGTACATAATATGATGAGATGTCTTGCAACTGATAAATTGGGTAGATCCAACCCTCCCTGCAGAACAAGGTAAGTGTACAACTAAAATCTTAACTGTCATTTTCTTGTCACCTTGGTTAAGAATAAGTACTACTGAAGACAAATCATTCCACTCCCAAATTCCCCATCCAAGTCACTCGCATGTAGCAAAACAATATAAAGAAACTGGTCATTAATTCCTGTGCATCCTGATCATTACCAATGTTAAGAAATCCCAAGTCTAGTGACCAGCTAGTAGTGAGCTTTTAAAACATTTTAGATCTACATTTTACATCTAGCATTTGTCCTACACTGGGTTTTGCCTTTATGGAAGAATGTAAGCTTAATCAGTTGGTTTACTAAATGAAATAACAATAAATTGACCAGAAACCATGAGTTTAACTACAAAGTCAGTCTAAAGTCACATTGTAGGCTTATCTCCAACGATTGCACCTCTCCCACTCATTTTGTTAAAGTGAAAGCTTTCTTTTTAGCTCTGCACATTGCATAAGCCCAGACCTTTCAAAAAGGTCATTATAACTTTATTTGCACCCAGAGAGTTACCATCCATGATGCTGTAATGTGCTGCAATGGCCATGACACACACCATTGTATAGTTCGAAACTTGTCACTATTGAACAGTCTTCGAACAAAGGTTAGGTTTTTTTGGAAATGGGGCAGTGCAACACATCTATTCAATGAGGCACACATTATTTCCAGAACGTGACAAGACTGGAATGCCAAATTTTTGTGGACATTTTGGATGACAAATTCATTAAGCCTGGAAGCCACGAGGGTGTGCTTGGAACTTAGTGGTCTCTAATGTATGCCACATGTACAGTATGCATCAGAGGCTGATACTGAATAATTTGTAGCAGACTGGGACCAGAGTGTTTAGTCCCCAAAGGATATCTGGCTAGATAGAACCCCAATTGTCAATAAGATGACTTTGAATCACAGAAAAAAGTTCCACTTGTGTTATCTTGTCAAATTTTCCAGGATCTGGAACATCAGTTCTGGCTGCAAATATCCTTTTCAAGGGTGAAGACAGCTTGATAGCTGTCCAAGCACATTACCATATGGCTATGTCTCAGTAACAGTACAGGTGTTTTTTTATACGTATCCCATTCCAGATTAGGGCCCCTCTTTGCTGTTAAGACTTTCTCATTAGTTATTAGTGAGGGAAGGCATTTCTTTTCTAAATGCAATTATCTCCTACATAAGAATCTAGCTTCTGTGAATTAATTTGCTTATTTATATTTGCATCTTCAGCTTTAAACCAATTGGGATGGTCACTTGTTTTTTTACATAAACTCCACTAGTGTCTTGGATGACTGCAACATACCCACGACTCTCTGATTCACCCGTTGGGGAGTAAGGTCAAAAAAAAGCTCATTAAAGCTAAGTCTCTCCAGGAACAAAATGGGACAGACAGTGATTTAAACCTCGGGTGTAAAATCATATACTATATGGATAAAGGTTTGTGGACACCTCACTAAAGTTTTGTACGTGTTCTTTCCAACATCCCATTTAAAATTTAGTCCCTATTTGTGCTAATTCTGCAAAATTAACATTAGTAACATCAGTGTATTTGGTTTGAGGAGACCTGGGGTGCTGTCAGCATTCCAATTCATTTCAAAAGGCATTAAACAAATTTGAGATTAGACCACTCTAGCTGGCAACCACACATGGCTGGCCATTGGACATTACTACACTTGTGTTGTTGGATTGAAAACTGTATGCACCATCAGTGTGTAATAAAGTCATGTTTGAGATCATATGCATTTTAAAATTATACTTTGAATATGTTTTGTGAAAATACCACAGCTTCAAGATTTGAGAATTTTATGAGCCTTCACAAAGTTATGCGAAAGTTCACCATAAAGTAGTCATTGAGGGTGTGTGGACTAGAATTTGAACAGTTTTTTTGGGGGGGATATCAAATTCAGAGTGATGTTTTAATATTTAATTTTGACTGATCCAACCTGAATTTTAGTCAAGTCTCCATTGTTGCACGAGTGACAAATACCAAAAGAATTTCAGACTTTCAGTTAAGACAGCAGTTTAGGAAGAGAGTTGTCAAGATTTCCCAGACAATCTGACTCAACTTAGGCTACACTTAGACCTTTAACTCTTATTTAAAACTTTTCACAGAGAATTGCAAGTTTTTTTCCACAATCCAAGGACAAACATATTTCATGCTACAGTAAGGACCCTTTTTTCTGTGATCCTTCACTGATGCGATGAATGACTGCAATGAAGCTATGCATCAGAGGTGCATCAGAGCCATTCGTGCAATCTAGCAGTATTCTGCTCCCACTAGCCAACAGAGGCAAGCATCAAATGGCTTGACAGATAAAACTTTGATTTGGAATGCATGGCCTTGAAGAAATCTGGAAAAGCATTTGTATTCTGGTTTGCTGGAAAAAAATATTTCACAGATCCACTGACAAGATCTAGCCATGTGGATGCACAACATGAGCTACATCTGATGAGCTGATGATGATTTTAGCTTCTTCTGAATGTGAAAGTACATTGAGCAGAACCATGTAATTATATGTGGGATTTTTCCATCAAGCACCTGTCCAGCAGTCAGTGAAGTAGGTTAATTACTCCATAGCCATGCCCTCCCTTTTTATGATCATAATTAACTATGAGCCTGAGGGCATGAGTTCCAAGGCTAGCATATGGATGATGGGGCTTCTGTGGGCAATGGGACATAAAAATATGATGAGATGAAAAAAAAATATATATTTTTATATGGTTTTCTATATTCAATTGTCAAAAACTGCTTTAAAAATGAATCATACAAATCATCAGCAAAGAAATCTGCAACAGCATAAACCATACTGTAAATTTGCAATAATAATGTAATAATTAGGCGTATACATTCATATATTTATTCAAGTATTAAGCTATGCTTCAATTTTCTCATCCAAAAAAATGTATATATTAAAAAATAATAAGAAAAAACTCCAGCCAAGCAGACACTATAAAAACAACCTGTTTTCCCTTTATTGTTTCCATTTAACCTTATTTAAAAACAAAGCAGTACTTGCCAAGGATTGATGTGTTATTCTAGTGGTTCAGATCTGCTTTGACCAGTAGCACCCTCTGTGAACCAGGAGAGTTTCACATCTTTTGAAATATTGTCGCATACAATACATTTTCTAGATTATCCTCAGACAAAGTACCTAAACTTATATTCATTACTAGAGTCATAAATACTTCAACAGGGCTCTCATAGGTATAAGTAACTTAATAATCTAGCAGTTTGGAGGCAGCTGATGACATTTTAACCTAATTTGACCTTGAGAATGTCACTTGTGCAGTAATGGCTGCCATTTTTCTGGATTTGCACCGTAAGATTCCTCAGACAAAAAAAATAAAAAAAAAAGATTCTATTGAATACAGTACTGATTCATTACACTTTATCACACAGCACACACATATGCACTGTTTACTTTGTATTTGTGCTTTCCTGAGATATTTATTGCTGCCTAGCACATCTATTGTGAAGGCTGAAGGTTGTGTTTGCTTGTATGAAAGAAAATTGTCTATACGTTCAAAATATTTGTCATTGTGTTATGTCCAAGGTTGTTTATGGGAAAGGGGAAATATATTGTGTGCACAGAACAACTGCGGTCATGGCATTCTAAAATGACCTCAATAGCTTTGTGTATTCAGAGACTACAAAAATGAATAATAAAAAAAAAAAAAACCACACAAAAACAGATTAATAGCAGAACATCTTCCAACTACATTAACATCTTAAGCGAATGGGGAAAAATTCAATTTTTGTAGTGTTATAAAAATTTTAATTGAATTGATTACACAGCCATATATAATTAATCAATCTAATGGCTGCATAATACCGTTATGATATGCAAACCATTTAACATTTAGACTACATTTGGACTGCATACCACTGATGGACATTGACACAGTAATTTTACTTTTTGCACTTTTCAAGTAACGGTACTTTATCTGAGAAATTTTGTTTTGGTGCACATTATTTGTTTTACTGCACTACATTTTATTGCCTATCATTCCTACTTTTTGTTCAAGTACATTTACAAAAACATGCTGTGCCTTAAGTTCTGTTAAATGAGAACCTGTCACAAAGGAACCATAAATTTCAAAAGTTTTCCAGTTCCACTGTGTGCTTACAACTGTAGAAAACATTCTCTCATTTGCAGGGGAATGAAACATTGAAAGGAAGCTACCATGTTTACATTTACTTAATTAACAAGTACTTTTGCCTGAGTAATATTTTAATGGGGTGTTTGTACTTTTATTCCAATATAGGAACGCTTTTATCTGTCTCTGGTGAATGTGCAGTCAGAATTCCTTTTAAAATATGAGCTTTATGATGTGTTATTATCCATTCCTTATGATCAGTGCTATTATTATCACTCTTACTGTATACTTTCTGCATTCATCTTTTGGGAGACAACTAATGGTGACACTAAAACATGTTAGTCTTAGTAAAACCAAAACCTTTCTTTTCTTTCAGGTGGCTTCTCACAATAAAAAATGACCATCAAATATATTGTGACTGAAGCTAATTTGTAATATTAAACTGACTTCGAAGCCGGGCTGGTAGAAGATTTAATTGGCTGCTTCACATTTAAGTTTAGAGACCAAGAATTTGATTACAAACTGCAACCTAGTCTAAATGTCTTAAAAACAACTAAGAAAATCATTCTATGCTTCCAGCCTCAATAATCAAATTAAAATGATAATGCAAGCACAGGAGATATAGAACTGCTTTTAATTTCGACTCCAGACATAAAAAAAACATGACCTGAGGTTTTTTATTACTAAAAGTTCTCTGTGGATTCTGAATACAAGATGAGTGGTTTGTTGCGTATTGTTTAAATATGTAGATTCATTAAATCGTAAAATGGAAAAAAAAAAAAGTTTGATCTGTTTATTAAAAAGTGTTTTTCAGCCTGCATTCAAATCGACTGCTTATTACTCTACAGTAATAACTGGATGGTGGATGTTTTATAAGTCATTTTAAAGATTGGTTGTTATGTTTTACACCACCTATTTAGTATTGCGCTGGGGGTCATTAATGAAAAAAACACAAAAGGAAAATTAAAGGCACATCCACATGCTGATTAGACTGATCATTTAAATGACTGTAATAATATTAACGTAGTCATATCGCTTTTGTGTTAAATATGAACCACTGTTAAATAAATTGTGCATGCCGTATTAGTTAGTAGTCATCTGTGAATTTGATATGATACATTTTTGATACTGGTGCCACCCACACTGAAAGTAAGGGTTAATAATATATTTATTTTTTTATTTTTTTATTCTTTTTTACCCAATAACTGTATATCATAAATAGGAAGGGGGAGGTACATGCCATTTTTCTCTCTAGCATATTATACCAAGGCATGCTTATGGTCATAATCATAGTTAATATTGCCATTAAATGGCCTTTTTGTTTTTAATCAACAGTATTTACATACCCAGAATTTAAATGACAGTTGTGTTGGACTTAATATTGCTCCTCACTTTTCATGCATAAAATATAACACACAAAAATAAAAACAAAAATGCATACAAAAACAAAACGCTTGAATCTCACCAAACCGAGAAACCCAACTGTTTAGCAATTCTTTGAATAATGCTCACATTCGAAAAGCAATCAGTCTTTTAGTAATGCTGTGTATAAATGTAAAACATTTTTGTATGAGGGTATTTTCTTTGTAATAATGTCTATATGTTCATAAATGCTAATAACCAATCTGCCAATAAACGCATGGCCGATTTTCATTTGGTGATGAGTTTCTCAAATGGAGACGTGAACACAATTTATACTAAATAAATTATTTTTGCATTATTATAAATTTTTTAAAGCAACTTGTCTCAATGGTTCTTGATCACACATCATTTGTATTCTTTACCACAGCAGGTTGGAATAGAAAAAAAGACATGCATCAGCATGAGGTGATGGTCCAAAGCAAATAAAGGAAAATGTGTGGGACATACCTTGAAGTGCAGCAGATTGTTTTTACTATAACCTCTATTAATATTGCTGACCTTAGGTCTAGTGTTTAGGATGCGGCGCTCTCACCGCTGCAGCCCGGGTTCGATCCCCGTTCAGGAAACCAACCCCAGCCATAATGGTTGCATAAGACAGTGCACTCTTAGTGTTGGTCCCAAGCCCGGATAAATGAGGAGGGTTGCTTTAGGAAGGGCATTCAGCGGAAAACACGTGCCAAATCAAACATGCGGATCATGAATACCGATGATCTGCTGTAGCGACCCCTAATGGGAAAAGCCGATAGAAAGTTAGTTAGTTAGTAAATATAAGCAAAGAAGGATGTAAAAAATCTTTCTGAACTTATCTGAAGAATTCTAACAGTTATAACATTACAACAATTATAATTTTTTTAACAATGAATATAACATATATGCTTTCTTTCCAACCCCGTCTGACATGAAAGGAAGTCTTAACACAGCATCTGGCAGTCAAGCCATGCTCTGTAGCATTATCTCAAAGGGAAACATTGTGATGGAAAAACTTGATAACCTGCCCCAGGCTGTGTGTATCTTCAGTATGGACTGACCTATACATTGCACTTAAATTACCCCAGGTACACAAACAACACTGTTTTTCACTGAATTTCATTCAGCAGCTGCTGTCAAGCTTAGATGTTAAAAGAAAAGTTTCTAACCCTGACAAATCAGCAGGCCATGTAAGGCAGAAAAGATGTTTTCAGGTCAGGCAAAGTCTTATGCAAACAAAATAACTTTTGTTCAAGTTTATTTTAGAACATTTGATGATATTGACTGATATATAGAATAATTTAGCTTTCCATTTAATGGTCTTTTGCAGTTTATATTTTATTCACTGGGCAAAGGTTATGGGCCTTGCTCAGGGCTCTAACCTTCGAATCTAAAGCTCAACACCTTAATCACTGAGCCATCACTTCCTTGATATGTATGATATGAAAATGGGAATATTGAGTGTCACATAATCTCATTGTCTGTATGAGTCCTGATGTTCAACATGATATTAAAGATATTCATTTTTTTAGTGGAAATCTACTTTAGTTTAGGAAAACTGCTGTAGGAAAATAGGCATTTACTGATATTATACAATATGAATTGTATTTATGCTGTAAATATATTTTAATATCCTAATGAATTATCTTTCCTTAACATGCATCCTAAAGTACTTTTGAAAATAGCTATTCAAAATAGTTAAATAAAAATAAATGAAGAAACTTATTTGCTGGATATATAGACCTAATGATAATAAGCTACCATAATTGCTTACATAATCATATTATATGTTCTATGATTTGGACATGTGCAGAGGAGGGACATGGGGTATATCGGTTGGAGAATGCTGAGGATGGAGCCACCGGGAAGGAGGAAAAGAGGAAGGACAAGGAGGAGGTTTATGGATGTGGTGAGGGAAGACATACAAGTTGTTGGTTTGAAAGAGGCAAATGTAGAGGACAGGGGGGTATGGAGACAGATGATCCGCTGTGGCAAACCCTAATGGGAGAAGAAAAAAGGAGGAAAATAATCATATTATATGTTCTGGTATTCATTAAGTTATTCGTCTAACAATCTGAATTTTAAGTTATTCCAAAATAATGAATTCAACTTATTCTTACATGTAAATGGTATATATGCCAGGCAAACTTGCTACTTCTTGCAATTACAGTATTTATTTATTGTCAGCAGTGCAATACATAAAATCATACAGACACAATTCATAGTTCTTCATGGCAGATTAGCTGTTTTAAATATTTTGGAAACTCCTGAAATCAGTTGACTTTTACATTAAACAATCTCTACATAGGATGGTGCAAAAAAACAAACAAACGAAAAAAAACATCAAGCAAATGGGCAAAGGAAACTAGCCAGATTTTCTTTAGTGTGGTAAACTGAATTGTAATTGCCTTAAAAAAAAAAATTAAAAATACAAACATTATTATAATTTTTTTTATTTTTAGAATCTCCTTACATTCTTCAAGTTGATTGACATAGAAGTATTGCTTCCATTAGTTATACATTAGCCAATTAAAGAACATTGCTTAATTTTTTTTTTCTAGCAAAGATAAGACAATGTGAGCTTAGGTTGAGCCCAGTTAAAAATAATGCTGACATTTGGCATTATAATTATATTATAAAAAAAAAAAAAAAAAAAAAAAAAAAAAGAAAAAAAAAAAAAGAAGAAGCAGAAAAAAATCGAACGTGACCTCCACCTAATTAAACAGTTTGGCCGTTTTGTGGCTCCATGATGAATCAGAGCAAAGTTTTTAACTGTACTTTTCTATATGAAGCCTTTCAGCTGAGGTTACTGACGCAATATGACCTTAATTATCATAGCTTATTTATTTACTTTTTTTTTTATTCTGCTGATGTAATTCTGCTGAATTTTAATATATTTTTTGTCTTTGATCAGCCATTTATCAGAATATTTACATATCTACTAATAAAGCTGCATTTATTCATTCCTAAATTTTATTCAAAACTTTTAAAACATGGAAATGAAAAAATCTAGTATATTCACCCTTACATCAATAGTTTTTTTTTTTATTATTATATAATCATTAATCGGTTATTATTATCAGTCCAGTACATACCATTCAAGGACATGGTGTTCAAAGATTTAACCCGGAATTACCAGAAATAAATGGCTTTGTTATACTAATATGAACATACTGTATAAATGCATATTTGCAAACCTGCCCTTATTATGACTGAGGCCCCACACTGATTTTTACTCTAATCTGTTAATGATGCTGGGGTCATCCACTTTCCATGAATTATTCATAATCACACACCAACCCAAACTGAAAATGCAAAAAAATATTTATTATTGTGTTTAGAATAAATGGATTTATAATAATAATAATAATAATAATATTAATAATAAAAATAACAACAATAAAATAGTATTATAATAATATTATTTATAATAATAATAATAATAATAATAATAATAATAATAATAATAATAATAATTTTATTTATTCCTAAATTTTATTTAAAACTTTTAAAACATGGAAATGAAAAAATCTAGTATATTCACCCTTACATCAATATTTTTTTTTTATGATTATATAATCATTCATCGGTTATTATTATCAGTCCAGTACATACCATTCAAGGACATGGTGCTTAAAGATTTAACCCGGAATTATTATTATTATTATTCATAATCACACACCAACCCAAACTGAAAATGCAAACAAATATTTATTATTAGGTGTTTAGAATAGATGGGTTTATAATAATAATAATAATAATATTAATAATAATAATAATAATAATAATAATAATAATAATAATAATAATAATAATAATGTAGAATTCATAGAGTGAAGAAAAGCTTTCATACATTATACAGAAGCATTTTAGAAAATAAATTACATTATCTTTGACAGTATTTGCAGAATTTAAAGGAATGTGTGTAAACTACATACCACTAACTGCAGATAAAGATTTCAATCCCATTTTATTTTCTGATTGCATTGTGCCTCTAAGCAAGTAGTTAAGTTTTGCACATCAAGCTGCTTGTCAACACTTGTCGTGGGGGATGCAATTTGCTAGTAAACTCTGGAGCAATGATACATTTCATGTGGCTTGATCAGTTCAGATTGATAATATTATTAAGTGGTCGGAAGGAAAGTGCATGAACCATTAAAGCCCCAGTCATGCATAGTTCCTACTGTGCAAGTCTCTGGAGGTGGTCTTATACTCTGGGGACCCTTCAATTGGTCAGATCTCAACTAAGTAACAAGTTTTGCTTGAATTAGTCTGCTGAATACCTGAACATACTAAATGACCAAAATATTCCATAAATGGATTTTGTTCTTTCCTGAATTTTTTTATTTATTTTTTTGACAAAAAAAGTGCCATAAAAACTGTGCGCAGTAATTAAAGCTAAAAGCAGTGCAATGAAATGAAATATTTATGTGGGGTTTTTTTTGGGCAAGCAGTGTGCAATTTCCATAATAAATCAAAGTGATCTATTTCCCCGGCTTTGAGTACATGACATTAGTACATTACACACGGTGTGAACTGAAAAATATTCTAAAGAACATTTATGCCATGTTCTTTCTGGTGTAATATGGACCAAATATATAATCAAATCAAATCAAATCAAATCAAATTTTATTTGTCACAAACACATACATACAGGGTACGACATGCAGTAAAATGCGTTTGACGACGGTCCGGCATGAAGGAATAAAAAAAGGGGTAAAAAAAAATATGGACCAAATATATACTGTAGTTATATATACAGAGCTGGCCATATACTCGACATAAAGATCACTTGTTGAGAGTTCACTTTGTTAGAGGTTTGAGAGTTTCTTGATGGCGAATTTCTACATTTATAGATGATGACAGGTAATTTCTGCATGGTGTCAGAAAATGACATACTAAAAGGGTTTGAGATTAATTTTAGCTCAATTACTGTAGCTTTCTTCATTTAATGTTTTAGACTGGCAGTCATATTCACCGCAGACAGCATGGAGAGAACGTTCATGAGCCCCATTAGGCCCAACGATGAGGTTTGTAACTACTGATGTGAATCTCACAAATGAGACCTTAACTTTTTTTAACTTTCCATGCAGCCACCTAATTGGCCAGTCACTGATCTTTGACATGATTGGCTAAAATTTGACTGGTGTTCTTGCACAGCGCTGTGATGAGTGAGTAGGTTGTGCTAATAAGGCAGAAAGCAGGTGAGGTCTATTCAGCTCTGATTAGAAATGCTTCTGATATGCTGCCACACTCTGATATAAAATAAACTCTTTAATGAGAAGCCAGAAGACATGAAAAGACATGAAATGAGGAACAGGAGGCGTGGAAGATTTTTGCACTCGTTTGCGGTTCAGCCCAGGATTTGATCCTGCTGAGAAGGCGGATCAGGATTTGAATGAGCAAAACAGTCTCATGCTCCAAGCCATTGTCTCCTCATTTTTTTGCTGTCATTTTATTACAGAAG
Organism: Silurus asotus; assembly: GCA_024362625.1. Taxonomy (NCBI): domain Eukaryota; kingdom Metazoa; phylum Chordata; class Actinopteri; order Siluriformes; family Siluridae; genus Silurus; species Silurus asotus. The sequence continues at coordinate 2,793,018 of MU533908.1, forward strand.
CCATTAAACCTTGCTAAAACAATAAACCAAAAAACACACATTTCCTGGTTTTTGTTTAATTAAATGTTTTTTTTTGTCAAGTTCTATCAAAGGCTTTAAATAAAAGCTCGGTAAAAAAAATAGCTAATTAAAGCAATCCGGTCTGAAATTGTGCCTTATTTATCAGGTTGGATATAGATAGATTTGTTTGGAAATCATTATTTCACGCATTTAATAAAGACACCTGGTATTGATAAATGTCTTGTATATTGGGAGAAATTACCAAATAAATGTTTCAATTTACACAAATGATCACTGTGTCAAATTATAATCATATGCAGTATGCTATCATATGCTGCATACTGCATTTGAGAAGTTTCAGATAGCATGGAATTTTACTTATATAGACAAGATAAAATCTTAGATCGAGACCAGCATTATATTATGAGAAGTCACTGGTGCCATTCCTGTGCATGTCCAAGTTTTGTCTCTGCATGTATTTCTTGCTCCTGAAATGTGTCAAATAGACTTAAGTGACCAATCTGGTATGTCTCAATGTGCAATGAACTGCATACTTTCCAGTGTGCTGTGTGCCATCAGTCAGCATGTTCCTGAATACATCAGCCCATACAGTAGCACATCTGCTTCAGCCTTAAAGAAAACCCTAGTGAGGACACAATCGTCTCACAACAGCATCTATTTATGTTGCTATATTGCAAGGTTATATAAAGGGCATAAATGAAAGAAATTCAGCAATTCATTTAATTTACATAGCGAACCTTATTTTTACCTTATGTAATGTCTCGCATATTTTTCTTAGAGTTTCTTAGAATCGCAGCAATGTGCTCCACTGCACTAAGCATAGTGTTATAGGGCTTTTGCACGTCGCTCTGGGTAAGGGCGTTTGCTAAATGCCACAAATGTAAATGTACTCCCATCTCTACCTCAGAGAAATAACATTTTTGACCAGTTTATTTTAAATTTGGAATATGTTCTTTCTAAGGTGTTCTTTCTGGTGTTTTGAGGCACTCAATGCAGATCATGTATGCCATGTGAACTCTACGGTGGCGGAGAAGTGCAAAACACATGAACAAATCCAAAAACAAATTAACAAATTAACAAATTAAAAAACATTCACAAATCCGAAAACAAAATAACAAATCCGAAAACTCTATATAACCAAATCCGAAAACACTACGACAGTTCAGACAAACCGGAAAAGGTAGGTATAGTTTGTGAATAGAAAACTTCCAGATCATTGGAAGACACACCTGTCATTCAAGATATACAGTAAATATGAAATCTTATAACCTTGTTTCTTGTACATGTGTAAAAATCTCTGTTTACTTTAAACAATTTATATATATATATATATATATATATATAATCTAAGAAAATAACAGAAGTAAACATTGGAAAGCAAAGAGAAACTGTTGTACCTCCTGTATATCTCGAATGACAGGTGTCTTGTCCAATTGTCTTGTCGGTAAGTGTTCCATTCGCAAACTATAACCTACCTTTTTCATTTTCTCCGAATTGTTGCATGAAAACACATGAACAAATTCGAAAACACAACAACAATTCAGAAAAGCCGGAAAAGAATAAATATATTATTAACAAGAAAGTCGTCTTTGTTATTGTTCTTTACAAGTCCAAGGATAATGTTCTTTACGAGGAAATTTCTTATATAGGGAACCTTTGGGTAAAGCTAGTTATGGATATCAGATTATAAGGCGTCTGAAGTAACAGTCTGCGGCAGGAGAACGTTGGAACGTATGTGTAAAAGTGAGCAAACTAATCTTTATGTCATAATATACTGCAGCTGCTCCGACATCACTGCATATAAATGTCCTTCCTCAAAGTAGATTTCAATTAATTCCATTTTCTCCTTGCTCCTGTTTACTCCTGTTATTTTCTTATATTTAAAGGTGCACTAATCAAAATAAAAAATAGTTACACATGTACAAGATCAAAGTTATAGGATTTTATACTTCCTTTATATCTTGAATGACAGGTGTCTCGTCCAATGGTCGGTAAGTGTTTTTGCATTTGTTATTTTGTTTTCGAATTTGTTATTGTTTTTTGATTTGTTATTTTGTTTTTGCATTTGGTATTTTGTTTTCGGATTTGTTAGTGTTTTCTGATTTGTTAATTTGTTTTCTGATTTGTTAATGTGTTTTGCACATCTCAGCCACCGTAGAACTCCATAGTGATTGCCATTTATTAACAAATGCATTTTCAAAAATGTAAATCTGGTGCAACCATTCACATTTGGTTTCTAACAATATTTACACACCACTTTACTAAAAGTGATAAAGACGGCCCTTATGTTCAAACTCTGGCTTTCAAATGAAATTAAATTTAAATTAAATACCATGTTGATACAGTTGATGAGGTAAACAAAAAAAAAGTTAAAACATTCTTAACACTTATTTAATTATTATTAACATCACTTAACATTTTTATTAACATTACTTAATATTATTTAACATCTTAAAATATTAAAATCCATACCAGTCACTGCTTTTACACGTGTGTGCCTAATGGATGTTCAGAAGCAGTTAAATAACCATGAGGCTAAATTCAATGTGAAAAACTGAATGCCATGAATCAGAAAAAAAAGGTCACTTTGACCTAAGAGACATAAATCACTTCCAAAGACCAAAGATAGAAACGCTTTGCTAAAGGCAAACATATATGGCAGTCATGGCAATCTGTGAACGAAGTTACATTAGCAAGTATCCCTGTTGCCATTAAAACATCCTGAAGAGGCAATGGAAGCTCAGTGACACATGAAGAAAAGCTAAAACATTGAATCCTGACTAATGCTGAAAGACAGACTGAGAGGGGACGTCAACCAGTCAGTAATTTTTTATAAACTTGCTTTTGAACTCCATCTCCCATTATGCATTTGCACAGTTGTCACTCTAAAATCTGTCCTTACAAGAGATGTTGCCCAATTTTTTGGATTTAGTAGACACTGGTGAATAAGAAATGTATATTTTTAGTTTGAGCCTCCATTTATTTGATTCCATTTATAATATAGAAATAGTCTAATATTTGGATGGGAATATTTTTCCTTCCTCCTTTCATTTGGTCATTCCTTTTTTTTATTTCTTCCTCCTTTTCTCTGCCCGACCACCTCAACATGTTCTTGTACACACACTTGTCTGATCAATACTACTGTAAAAACTGAGTTTCAGTTACAATATCTTTTTGGCAAAGATTTAGCCGTTTTCTTCTGAGCTCTTTCATCACCAAGTCTTTTGACCCTCAAACCTATAACTTTTTCACACACCATTCTGTGTAAACACTAGAGAGAGTTGTGTACGAAATTCCTAGGATAATAGTTTTTGAAATACTTAAACCAACCATGGTAGCAAGATAATATAATTAATTTCCATTTGGGACCCCTGCAAAATTTTGTAGCTCTTCTAATATTCTGTTTGCTAATTGGATAACTAGCAGGTTTTATTCAGTTTTGTCACAGGGACACTAAAGTAATCTAAGTTGCAGATAAAGAAAGCAAAAAAGAAATCTTGAATATAGAAACCTTTAAATCATATTTAGACCACATTTTACACAAGAGTAAACATTTTTATATCAATATTGACTCAATCTGATGCTCTACAGAATCTGAGGCTTAAAATGTGGGAAATGTACAGTAATACTAATGTTACCTAAAAACTGAGACTTTATCCAAACTAAAACAAAGAAAACAGACCCAGTTTTGACAAGAATGGTTGTCATTTTCCTTGATAAATATTTGCCTGCATCTTTTGCATTTTGATCAGAGATTTACTGAAGCCATCTGTGAAGGCTGAATCCTTGTGAGTTTATCACTTATAATATGCTTGTTTTTTCTGATGCTTGCTTTAATGCTGTGTTTCTGATCCAGGTCATGGTGAAAAGTTTGTTTTAAGACTAGGCAAGTGGAGTTTCATATTTGTATGGCTTTTTATCAGTTTTGCAAGATGGTGGGAGAATTTCAGGCCTTTAAAACCATTTGCCAGATTCAATTTGTGATTTAATGCAATTGCAATGTGCTAATTATGCAAACAAGAACCAAGCAGGTATCTGAATCTGGGGGGAACACAGACATTAATAGACATTCTGAATCTTCTCATAATAATTATCAACAATGATTTAATGATTAACAAAGTAGGAAACAGCTATTTTTAGAAAAGGCCCGCAGGCTACTCATGTGGTCCTAGTGAGCTACCTGGTGCCCGCAGGCACCATATTGGTGACCCCTGTTCTAAACCTTATTCCTTGACCAAGCTAATTCAAAAATAGTTGGGATACTGGGCAAAATGTATCACAAAACTTCACCAACTGATCTCCTCAGTTCCCAGATGTACAGTATATGGACAGAAGACGAGATGTTACACTTTGTTACACATGGCCCTGTCCCGACTGTTTTAAAAGTCTGTTGCAGCCATCTTAAAATGTTATATGATCAGTTTAAACAATTGATAGGTTTTAGGAATAGAATATGGATTTTTAAGATTTGCAAATAATTGCATTTTTTTATTTACATTTTGCACAGTCACAAGTTTTTTTGGAATAGGGGTGGTACAAATGTTCAGGTTAAAAAGCACCAATCACCACATTGTTTTGCATTATTCAGTGTGAGCATTACAATCAATTCTGTTTGCTTGAACTTAAATCCAACAATCATATCCATTAAATATAATCTGGAACAAAACCAGAATAAACATTTACTTAATAATAAAAAAGGTGTGATAATTAAAGGTAGTTTAATGTGGTCATTAAACAGTATCTGTCTCCTAACACTATTCATCTTTTTCTTCTTCCTTTTCTTCTTCTTCTTCTTTTTCTTTTTCTTCTTCTTCTTTTGGCTGCTCCCATTTGAGGTTGCCTCAGCGGATCATTCGTCTCCATACCCCCCCCGTCCTCTACATCTGCCTCTTTTAACCCAACTACCTGCATATCTTCCCTTACCACATCCATAAACCTCCTCTTTGGCCTTCCTCTTTTCCTCCCTCCTAGTGGCTCCATCCTCAGCATTCTCCTACCGATATACACAATGTCCCTTCTCTGCAGATGTCCAAACCATCTAAATTGTTCCTCCCTCTCCTTGTACCCAAAACCTCCCACATACGTTGTCCATCTAATAAACTCATTTGTAATCCTGGCCATCCTCGTTACAATCAACGAAAACCTCAACATTTTTAGCTCTGCTACCTCCAGCTCCACCTGTTCTCTTTTACTCAATGCCACTGCCTCTAAACCATACAATGTAGCAGGTCTCACCAAAGTCCTATAAACTTTGCCTTTTACTCTCGCAGATACCCTTCTATCACAAATCACTCCTGCTATCCCTCTTCTCCACCCACTTCATCCTGCCTGCACGCTTTTCTTCACTTCTCTAACACACTCTCCATTACTTTACACTGTTCTCCCCAGGTACCTGAACTCCTCCAGCTTCACCACCTCTTCTTACTGCAATCGCACCACTCTATGCCCTCCCTCTCATTCACACACATGTACTCTGTCTTACTCCTACTGACTTTCATTCCCCATCTCTTCAGTGCATACCATCACCTCTCCAGGCTCTTCTCAACCTGCTCACGACTCACACCACAAATCACAATATCATCCGCAAACATCATAGTCCACGGAGACTCTTGTCTGACCTTGTCAGTTAACCTGTCCATCACCACTGCAAACAGGAAAGGGCTCAGAGCCAATCCTTGATGCAGTCCAACCTCCACCTTGAACCAATCTGTTGTTCCTACTGCACAGTTTCCTGCTGTCCTCATACATGTCCTCATACATGTCCTGCACCACTCTCACATATGTAGTTTACATACATTAGCATGTTTTGTTTATTAATTCTTTACTCATTCTTCACTGAATAAGCAACATAAATCACTGCTCAATATGTGACTCTATGCTGCCTAGTGAGAGTGTGTTACTGTATCAATTCATAGCCCAACAGCAGGGATCAAGCAATAATCTGCAATGTCACCATATGCACACAACCCAAGCCTAATACCATTACCAAAAAGCACTTTTTTCCACATTCCCTGTTTATTTCACCCTCCATTGAGCCCTGTGTGCAGCGCTTTAAAGCAGATTTATCTACAGACAAGGGGTCTTCGTTGACGGTTTTGAAAACAAGCGCATCTGCCCATCTTAAGACCTTGAAGTTTTTTTTCCTCCCCGCGCCTTCTGTGGTGGCTGAATAATAAACATTGACGCAGTGCAGATGTCTGTTACAATTGGAAAATAAAACAATGCAGGGCAGGACCAATAAAAGCAAATGATAAAGCAAAAAAATAAGGATGTACTATTTGGATACAATAAAAGGCAGGTAAAACAGCAAGGGTTGTCTTGTTTTAGTGCAGCTACTTGGCACAGCATTAAATAACCATTTATGTACTTTATTTATTCTTTTGGGTTGACAGAAAAATGTATAGAAATAAAAAATGTTCGTCGTCCTAATCCAATTGGATTTGGCACATCAAACATCGAACCAGGTCTTTTCTCTAATCTGTCTCTGTATTACGTAGATATAAACTCTCTGCTTGTCATCTCCTTTTTCCTACTATGTGCGGCATTTGTTTGCAGAGGTCTTCCGCTCGTCTTTTGCCCCCCCTCTGAGCACTTTGTTTCTAATTCCACCTTCTGGCATGGATGAGAGAACACGTAAGCTCCTGCAGATTTTAGAATAAAGAAAAGAGAAAATAGAAACAGAAGAAACTTAGTGGAAATCTTGTGTTGACAGAATTGAAGTCCTCAGTTGAACTTAATGCAGACTTTGTGTGACAGAGGAGAATAAAGTCTAAGGATGAGTAGGTTTCAATTGTGACTGTACCTTGAGCTGTGCACTAATTGGCACCTACTCTTTTTCCTTCTTGTGACCTGTAGGATCAGATGTTCACACTAGAAAGTGACTAAAATACTGTAACATATGCTGTTTTATTTTATTAGCTTTAAAAATACTAACACTAACACATACATTATGTCATTATAATTCAGACAAATAAGAATGTTTTCATTAATAAAAGCAGTAAAGACAATTACCTACAGTATCTACCTTTTACTTACCTACCTACTTATATTCTATATGACCAACACTATTACAACACTCCTTACAATCAAAACTAGATGTTACTCCAAACTGTTACCCTGTAGTTGGAAGCCCACAACTAATAATTGTCCTATGCTCTGGAATTAAATTCCTTTTTTTTATTCATTGTAACTATGGCACCCAAACATCTTCCCCTGCCCCTGTGTGTAAAAAAGTGAACTGGAAAGCTGATTCTGCACCAGATTATCTCACCTGGCATCTGTGCCTGACCTTACTGATGCACATGTGGCCAAAATCGCAAAAGCCATACTCTATAAAAAGCTATTCAGGTTTGCTAGCTTAAAAAATGCAAATAATGCAATGTGCAATGCAAATGTGCAATATTCTAATTATTGTATTTCAAATATTTACTGAGTCAACTGAAAAATAAAAATGGCAATTTATGCTGGGTGGGATACCAGTCCATCTTAGGACACGCTGTAAAAGTACATTCACATATCGTATCCAGGCAATTTGTATGCATGTTTTTTTATGGACTGTGGAAATAAACAAGAAAACTGTACATTGACCATTGTAAGATTCTGGCTGTGTCATTAATCAATATCAATGATATGTGATGCTAAACAATTACTTCACTTGAATTTATAAAACAGTTCTCTATATAGAACAGTCATTTGTATTCAATATATTTTGACTACCTGTTGACATGCAATATACCAAATTTAGGCTTATTTGATGCATTTCATTTGGATATTGTGAAATGCAGGCACACAATCAGATTTAAATTATATTATATATTGTATTAATTGCTGCAAAGTGCCGAAATGCCATTTTAATGACCCTCTTTTTGAAACAGATATTCTCTGGGCTTTAGGCAGCAAAGGTTGTGGATGTCATTGTCAGTGCAGCTGAATAATGGCAACAAAACCAAAATGGAACAATGTTGGAAACTCTTTTTCGTGTTCAGTGAAAGGTTTGAAAGATGGGTTTTCTGGGCTGTCTCAAAAGAACAATTCTGAGAGTAGTTTTATCCCAGCAAGTGCCACAGACATCCAATTCTACCTCAGAGTTGAATAACCTGTACAGAACTTTCATATACACAGTATTTTATTTAAAATGAAAAAAGTTGCAATTTCCCTCTTGATGTTTCTTGTTTAGACAATTTAGAATAATCAGGTGTGAACTAAAATCACCAGGCAATCAAAAAAATGTGTTATAAATAGTTTTTCCATCTCAAAGACGTAGCCTCAGTCCAGCTCCAAATGATCTTTAGTATGACTTTACCTCTGAATTTACCCACCAGTAGGAAGACAAACACATTCTTCTTGTAACATGGGTTGCAGAAATATGAGAAGCTATACAGCAGATGCCAAGAATGTCAGATAACAAACTTAAGCAGACATCCAAAAAAATTATTGCTGTAGCTGAATTCACTCCCCTTACTTACCATTTACTTTTTATAGCATTAAATAAAGGGTTGTAGAGGACGCAAACCAAGTGGTTTTGAGATGTTGCTGGTGCTAGCCACCAAGACACCAAGCTGATTACAGGAACAGTACACATGGGTAATATGATAAGAGAGGAGAATCGCAGGTGCTTCAGAACATTAGGTTTAACACAAAGAGCACTGTGGTGAGTCGGGAAATGAGAACCTATATGGCCTTTGTGTTGGCCAAACCGATTGGCACCAAAAGATAATAGAACAAATGGCGGTACAGCATTAAATGTTTGCAGCCAAAAGTGAAGCATGGTGGAGGTTTCTTGCTAATTTTGGGCTGCATTTCTATAAATAAAGTTAAAGATTTGGTCAGGATTAATGGTGTCCCCAATCAGAGGCAGATACTCATTAATCATGCAATACAATTAGAAATCTGGCCCCAGGTTTATTCTGTAGCAGGACAATGACCACAAACATACATAGAGTTATGTAAGTAATAGTTTTAGCCCCCACAGAGCTTTGATCATCCCATCATCAAGTCTGTCTTGTATTACAACACAGAATGATTTGATGCTGCCCACATCTACAGAAAATCTGTGTTTAGTTTTCCAGGATATTTGAAACAACCTACCTGCTGAGTTCCTTCAAAAACTGTCTGATAGTGTGAGAGGGTGTGTAGGAGGCTTAAAAATGCCTCCCTGTTGGTTTTGCAGGATATATAGAAAGATTTAAGATGTTTTGCAGACAGAGGGGAGTCACATTAAATATTGATTTAATTTGGATTGCCCGTCTGTTTATTGACTTTACATTTTGTCAGCTGATCAAAATAAACGATCAACACTCCAATTTTAGTTTACACTTGCCTAAAACTTTTCCACTGTACTTGCATTAAAAAAACATACATTTAAAATAATAATTGTAATTGATTGCTGTAGACAAACATTAAATAAACAATACACAAGGTACACTATCTAAATAAAATAAATACGTTGACACTATTTCATCTTTAGACAACGAAAAGCTATACTGCATTATTAAGTACGTCTGTGATCACAACACTATTAATGTTAATACTGCTTAACATAAACACGTGTTGCATCACTCTCGCCGTTGTTTCAAAATACATTAATGGCTGGAGGAATTCATTTTCAATCTCCACTGATTGGATCATCTTCTCCACTAGCATTCATGCATGACTTAACCGGCAGTGGCTGTGCATTAGTGATTTCTCTTCCAACCTGATAGGGCTTCATTAGCCAACGGAGAAGAGGAAACATAGCATCACCTAGCATAGGGAGCAGAACATTTATACCTGTGAAATTCTTCTGTCCATTTAGGTCTTTACTGTGAAGGTAATATATCCAAAACCTATCATATCATGGATGTTAATTGCTCATGTCTGCCCCACCAAATGCACCTGCCACCTTTAGAAAGCCCTGGTTTTATACAATTTTATACAATTGGTCTTAATACAAAACTTGGTAGTGAACTAGAAAGACAGCAACTTGCAATTTTCATTGGGGTTTTCAACAGTCTACAATCATCCAAGTAGATAAATATACAGATATCACACTAATTCAAAGATTAAAAAAAGTAAAAAAAAAAAAAATGCAGAACAAATCAATATATTGAATATTAGACATGTAGATAGAATGATCAGGAATTCACATGATTGGCAGCTGTAAACATTTTAAAATATGTGTATATATGTCATTTGTATACAGTAATGTTATTCTGAACTTAGATTTGGATAGATTTCTTTATTCATCCATTTTTGCACATAGAAATTAATAGGTGCAATTTTTATTAAGAGTCTCATAAATGTGGGTTTAAACACTAGTTTAAATTGAAGCATGTGTCTGGGTATAGAATTCTTCATAAAAGCTTTTGGTATAAATTGGCCTTTTTTAGCAAACTGAGTTTTTGTTCTTTATTTTTATGGCTATAATAAGTGTGTCTTTTCTGTTGAATTTGCAAGGTCTATTAGTAAGTGACCTATTGTAATATAAATAATGAACAGTGTGAAATAGGACAAGATGTATAATGCTGGGCCTGAGGAGATGTGGTCTTTATATTTACTGGTTTCATAATCGCTTTAATGGCTGTAACTAAAAAACTGTCTTGTCTCTGTGTCTGTGCTAAGAGGGGGGCCTTGGCAGGCGGTTGAGCATTTACATTTTTAGACCAAAATGGATTTAAAGTTCCCACTGTGTTGCCGGCTTTTGAATGTCACACACCTTTTGCCTCCGTCCCCCCATATCAGCAGATCACATCAACTTATTGCTTAATAAATAGCTACAGAAAGATTAGGACAACAAAGAAATCAATGTTGCACAGTTAACCAATAAAATACATTTGCATCCACACAAATATCAAACTTTAATTATATATCCTTGCAAAACATGTAATACTAACTACACATAAGCATTGCAAAGCATTCTGCGTTATACATTCCATGGAAAAGATACTGCAGTAAAAATATTTCTCCAGGAAAAGTGGTCCTTTCAAACTATCACTTGAGTAAATGTATAGAAGTATTTGCCTACAGATGTACTTAAGTATCCAAGTACTATGATTTATTCTGGCTACAATGTCTTTTTATTTTTTATCACAAGACTCTTGCTTAATCAACTCGGTCTTTTAAAAAATATCTAACAATCTATTAATAAAATGATAATAATAAGTTTAACACTGATTGATATCTAATAAATTATCAGAAAACCCAAAACCTACTTTCAACATGTTTAAAAAAAAGATTTGCAAGTTAGAGTCAGGAGTTTCTTCCATCATTTGTTCCTCTGAAACTGTTCTGCTTGCTGTTGAACTGACACTGAACTGTATGTTACTGCTAAGTAGATAACACCAACTGGCAATGGCGGTTCTAGCTTGAATGATGCATCTCCCCCATTGATTAGTTTCAGCTTATAAAAAAGCTCCTCTCTGCTACCATTACTGGATAAGACGTAAACTTTTGGATTCATTTCTGAGAGCTCATTTTCATGTATAAATATTACCCTAAATGCATTTATTGTAAAATTAAATTTACACGTCATTGTGCACAATTTATCAAATTCTCAGCACCAAGATCCATCCTAGGCTCATTGTAGCAATAAGATACATATAGAAAAAAAAAAAAAAAAAAAACAGGGAAAAACGGGAAAAAAAAAAAAAAGTCTTTATTTGTCACATATACATTACAACACAGTGAAGTTTGTTCTTCGCATATCCCAGCTTGCTTAGAAGTTGGGGTCAGAGCGCAGGGTCGGCCATGATACGGCGCCCCTGGAGCATAGAGGGTTAAGGGCCTTGCTCAAGGGCCCAAGAGTGGAAGCTTGGCGATACCGGGGCTTGAACCCCCGACCTTCCAATCGGTAACCCAGCGCCTTAACCGCTGGAGCTACCACTCCCCCATGTTATGTATATAACATCTATATCATTATATGTCTTTAAAGCTGCACTGAAGATTCCCCCTTTACAATCAAAGAAAACTTTTATAACAACAACTCAATTAAAGGTAACCAAATCAATATGTTCGTTTAACTCAGTTAGTTTAATCCAACTAGACTAGTTAGGTTGTAATTGTTTTGTTTCAAGCTACACACATTATTATAGACCACATACGATAAATTATAATGTTATGCAAGCTAAAATAAATATTGTTGCTCTATGCGTAAAAGCATGGAAGGCAACACGGCATAAAAAGTAATATACAGTTTTTAGCCAATTTCATTAAATCCATTAGCCTTTACTATCCTCATAACGAGATGAGTGATAGAGCTGCATACACACCTTTATCTTTTGCACGTTTTCCCCCTATTTCCTTCCTATTTTTTCTGAATTGGGCTCCTGAGGGTTTAGACCTTTTTTTACCATTCATAATTTCAATTTGGATTCCAATCTTATTACTAACGTGACATCACCCAGCCCCTGCCTCGCCTTTCTGAGTGTATTATTGTTCCTAAAAAATTATGTTACTCCCATAATTTTTCTCTACATAAATCCTATTTGTTGGAACAATACTCATATAAGAATTAGAAATAAAAAATTTCTTTCTACATGGTTTTTAACAGGAATATAATTTGAATTTTCTTTATTTTTGATAAATACAGTAACTTTTTGTTTTATGAACAATTGGTCTGTTCATAACGTCCCCCTACATTTTAACAAATATAATGTTGTGCTAAAAGCGATTTCATTAGGTCTAATTCAACTTGTAAAATTTCATTCAAAATTTTGCAAAAGTGATATAAGGGAACCTGATTTGAACTTAGATGGAATAAGTATACATGACAAAAAAACTAATAATAAACATATTCAACAAATTTTTCCAGAATAAAAAGCACAATTTTCCTAAACTGAAGGAAATTGAATATGAAACACTGATCAATTAATTTTTTCAATGTAAGAAAACGTTAAACTTCTGGTATAGCTTATATCTTCATATAGGTAATCACCTTGATACTTTTAGTCCCTTTCAGTTATTAGATATGATTTGTTATTAGAAAGGTAAAACTAATATATCAGTGAATTACATTAACAACTTTTTCATTTTGTTTGGAAAACATTTTATTCACAAACTAAACTCTTAAAAACGCAACCTTCCTTACATGTAAGCTATTATTGTTGTTATTATTGTTATTAGTATTGTTAGCATTTTCCTGTATAATTACTGTTTGATTAATTTGTTAATGTTTCTTGTTTAAAGCATAGTGTATGAGTGAGGGAACTTCTCCGGCCAGGTTCACTGACCGTGGCATGATATAATAATTTCCGTGAAAGTGCAAATGAGTGGTTATAAATAAATTAAAATAAATAAATAAAAGATTTATTTTGGTTTTTTTCCTGCCCAAGTCCCCTAAGTCCGCTACTGCCAAGTGCCGATTAAAACAAGTCAAGTTTTTATTAATTTACAAATAAAAATAAAACTAATTTTGTGAAATATATTGGAGTATAATAGTGGACGTTGAAATGTAGTGAAGTTTATGTAAAAGTCTCCCTGAATTAACATACTTCAGTAAAGTACAGATACAGAAGTACATAAAAAGTGAAAAAAAAACTCCTTAAATACAGTAACAAATTGCATTTACTTTGTTGCTGTCCACCACTGGTAATATATTCTTACAGCTACACTAGATAGGTGGAGTGGAACAATGCAATAACTGTTTGAGTCAAGATAAGAAGAATGCTATCAAGTTATTTAAAGTAGTGTGCAAATAGAACAAAAAACATCTGCATGTTCAGAAAATGACTGAAATTATTTGCCCCTATTATGACTAAGTATCAGCTGATTCTAAAAATGGTTGTTCAAAGATCAGGCACGGATATTAATGTAATATGATTCTATAATGGCATATATTTTTAAATGATTACCACACAAGTAATATATAATTCTAAAAAATAAATTATATAAAATGAAATGAAAATATTAAATTTTTATTTTTTGTAGATCAGTTTTTATTTGCATAAATAGCAAGCAAAACATAGCACATTAGGGTTCTTTCTTTATAAAGCTACCTATATATAGTTATCAATGTAAAGATGGAACATTTTTGTCACTATAATTTTGATCAATAAAAAAACTTGTTAATTTTGCACTTACAAGTACAAACTAGCAAAAACATCTAATTCTCAAATGTATTCATTTTAATGTTTTGCAATAAGTAAGTGAACTAACAGATGTGAATGTACCCTGATAATGCTATGAATCTCTAAATATTATAAATCTTGTTTTGTATGTGCTAAGATGTTAAAGTATACACACAAAAAAACATATTAAATTCTGAAATGATTGCATGTTGTTGTTCTTCCTTTTTATTATTTTTTTGAGTGGAGTAAAACTCTTTTTATGGGCTCAGGACTAAAGAAAATAGTCTCGCTCTGTATTTCTTTTTTTTCTCACATCCTCTAATAGCATGAGACATCACACCATTATTCAACTCAGCATGTCTGTGATTAGCTATTCAGTTTGATGGGACAGAGCTAAGTTCCAACATTTTCACAAAAGGCTGTATTATGTTAGGTTAGATTTCTAAAGTATTTAAAAGGTACTATCTTAATTAATTTTAATATAAGTTATTCTTTCAAAACAGATTTTCTTTTTATTTATTCTAGTTTCCTTATGATGTATATAACAATGTTGCCTGTTGGAATTTCTTCAAAAATGATAAAATAACAATATTATTATAAAACAACAATAGTGATGAAATTAATAATAATAATAATAAAAATAATGATAATAGCAAATCATTGCACCAATACTGGTGCACATAATCCATGCACCAATACTGACAGTAATAAACATCTCTAGATTATGTATGTAACCCTAGTTCACTGAGGGAAGGAGAACACCCCTGAATGTTCATGCTCTGAAATAATGTGTGTAATCAGTCAAAAATTGGACACTGTCTGTCACCAGTGGGGTGATGTCACGACCAGAAAGTATAAAATGCATATCGAGGGAGAAGGAAGCGCTGCAGGAATGCCGGAGTTGTGGCATAGAGGCACAGTGTCTCGTTTCCTTAGGGAACTAGAGTTACATAAATAACCTAGAGACGTTTCCTTTCAGGAACTTGAGATGCGTCGAAACGCTTTGGGAACAACTGTTTAATCATGCCAAACTGACAAGTCCGTGCCTAGTGTGTGTGTCTGTCGAACACAGCTAGAGGAGGACTGAGGGGCTAGGAGTGGTACTGCAGTCTAGGTTATAGAATCGCACGAAAGTCAGCGGGGTGGCCAGTGTTACATATGTCTTGTAGGGGTACTCCAGAGGACCAAGATTTTGAGGCAGCCAAACTCTGGGTGGAGTGAGCTCTGACCCCGAAGAGAGTGGGGAGACCAGAGGACTTATAAGAAGTTGTGAAAGCATCAACAATCCACCTGCTCATAGTCTGCTTATTAGCATTAAGGCCTCTCTTGGGAGGGCTGTAGCAGAAAGCAGCTGATTGGACTTTCTTGGTCTTTCCTGTTTACGTAGGTGTCCAGTGCACGCTGATTCAGCTTCTCCTGGTCTGGGGGCTGAAATAGAGAAGGATAGAATGCCTTTAATCTTATGGGTAGCGGGATGACCAAGGGCACCTTGCGGATGTAACCCATACAGGGGCACAGGAAGGCACTAGCCATACCTGCGGTAAATTACAGAAAGGAGAGGGCCACAGAAAGGGCCTGCAGGTCCCGTACTCTCTTGATAGAGCAGATGGCTAACAAGAATGCGGTCTTGATTGAAAAGTGTCTTCAAGGCTAAAGGCTTGAAGGGGTGCTCAGACAGACCCCCCAAAACGATGGCAAGGTCCCAGAATGGCACTCTAGGTCATACCTAGACCTCATCCCGGCTTCATGGAGAGAGCTCTGGAGTGGAGAATGGTCTCTACCACCTCGGTGAAGAGATCAAAACATCAGAGCTGTGCCCCCTCAGGGGCCACAGCCACAGCCTCCACAGCTCTGGACAGGGGTTAAATATGGCACCCCCTAGCTGAGAAAGGAGATCCCTCCTCAGAGGAATCTCCACAAACCATGGTTTGCTTGGCCACCGTGGAGCAACCAGGAGGAGATGGACTTCCAGAACTACTGAAAGCCGCGCTGGGGGGGGTAGACGTAGCCTCGACCACTCTTGATCCAGGCATCAGGGGTAAGGGAGAACCAGAGGGGACAGGGTAACGTCTCTTGAGATAAAAACTGCTTATCCCTCCTCAGAGGAATCTCCACAAACCATGGTTTGCTTGGCCACCGTGGAGCAACCAGGAGGAGATGGACTTCCAGAACTACTGAAAGCCGCGCTGGGGGGGGTAGACGTAGCCTCGACCACTCTTGATCCAGGCATCAGGGGTAAGGGAGAACCAGAGGGGACAGGGTAACGTCTCTTGAGATAAAAACTGCTTTTAAAAAGAGGAGTTTCCCCTGGGCCCAAAAGAGGATCTGGTGCTCCAGCCTGCACAGGTGCAATCCTTGATAGTTGATGTAGGAGATCACCACAGCATTGTCTTTACGGACCAACACGTAGTGACCTCTGCAGTGTGAGAGGAGATGCTTCAGTGCTAGAAGCACGGCCAGCATCTCTAGGCAGTTGATATGCAAGCATAGATGGGGCCCTTCCCACAGACCTTAGGCAGAGCAACCACTCATGATCGCTTCTCACCCCGTGAGGGACGCATCCGTCATTAGCATTAAGCGATGACCAGAGACTCTCAGCACGAGGCCTAAAGATTGAAACTGGGGATCTCTCCAAAAAAAATCTAAGGCAAGTAGGCATCGCCGCATGACCTTGATGGTGCGGAGGGGGTTGCCTGAGCCACCACTGAAGGGGTCTCCTATACAGCAGGTCAAGTGGAATCACACTGGATGCAGCTGCCATAAGTCCTAGCAGTTTCTGGAACTGCTTGACAGTAAGAGGCTACCGTTCTCTGACCTTCCTGATGGCCGTAAGGATGGCCACAGTGCGGGCAGGAGAAAGCTGGGCGAGCAAAGTAGTTGAATCCCATATGACACCAAGATAGGTGGTTCTCTGTAATGGAGAAAGCACACTCTTCCTGGCTTTGAGCCGAAATCCCAATGCCTTTATGTGGGCGAGAACAATATCTCGATACAAAAACGTCAACTGCTCTGAATAAACTAGGTCGATGTAGTTGAGGATGCGGATGCCCTGAGACACACATTTTGTGAAGGTACAGGGTGAAAGGACAAGGCCAAACGGTAGAACCCGGTATTGGTAAGCTTTGGTACTGGAAGCGAACCTCAGGAACTTCCTGAGAGAAGGTAGGATGGATGCATGAAAGTATGCATGCTTTAGTTCTACTGTGACAAACCAGTCCTCGGATCTGATTTGAAGCACGACCTTGCTTGAGGGTCAGTATCTTGAACCCGAGTCTCATGAGTGGTTTAGCTGACATAGATCCAAGATAGGATGCAACCCTCTCTCACTCGCTCTACAGTGTGCAGGACCGACTGAGACACATCTGGAAGAGCTTTCCAAGCTGCCAAGAAGTGCCTTAGGGGTATCAGTTTCTCGAGACTGACCTCCGGTGTGCCTAGAGCCAAAACAGTGTCCTTATACGGCTCTACGGGTGATGAGATCTCCTGGACCACAGCGATGCCGGGTGGAGACCAAGGAGAGAGCTCACTGGAGCTGACTATGCCCTGAAGCACAGAGGGTGGCAGGATTAATGGATCAGGTCTCTGAGGGGGGCCGGGGCAGGGCAGGCACTGGATACTGCGGTGCAATGCGCTCCTTCATGGCCGGTTCCCCAGAATGTCTTATGTCAGGACCTTTTTCACCGTAGCCCTCTTATTGAAGATGACAGTCCTCAGATCTGTCACTTAATGGGGCTTCACCCTGCTGGTGACAACCAGCA
Organism: Silurus asotus; assembly: GCA_024362625.1. NCBI lineage: Eukaryota > Metazoa > Chordata > Actinopteri > Siluriformes > Siluridae > Silurus > Silurus asotus. The sequence continues at coordinate 2,810,839 of MU533908.1, forward strand.
TTCAATTTTTGACTGATTACACACATTATTTCAGAGCATGAACACTCAGATGCGTTCCCAAAGCGTTAAGACGCAGCTTGAGGTCCTGAAAGGAAACTATGTTGGCTTTGTGCCCATATTGAATCACTTGAAATGCCGGGTAGTAAAGATATCATTAGTATAGATTGTTATGTTCAACATTGCTCAGTACAAGTCAGAAGAACATATTGATGCCAATTTTCCTGCAGTAGGTATCATGTATCACCATCTGTACCACCATAGACATATTGTTCAAACAAGTCAATTTATGAAAATACTGACCTTCTGTGTTGCAATAAAAATACAGAACAGGTTGTACTTTATTACATTGGGATATCAAATACATTTTGCTTACCCCAGTTGTGAGTGCGCTATTTTAGAGTTTTTACAGCTTCACAGTGGCACTTCACTACACCACTTTATTAGGGGTGTTGACTCTTAAGAAGACTAATGCATGAGATGATGCATACATAAACAAATTGGAAATTTAAAATACTTTGGCTCTAACCAGGATGAAGCAGTTACTGAAGATAAATAAATAAATTACATTAATGTGTCATGCAAAATCCTGAACAGTTCTCAGTTAATAAAAATAACCTTTCTTTGTCTGAGCTGTATTAAAGTAAAAACTCAGTGCAACTTGCTCCAATGCACACCTCAAATCTAAGGTCTATCTGTTTTTAATATGAAGCCAATGGAACACACATATGTCTTTGTCTATTTATTTTTATATTTCTTCTGGTTCTTTAATAATGACACTTTTTGACCTCTTTAGTTAATCTCTAGAGTTAATCTCTAAAAATATATATATTTTTTTCAAGATTTTTAAGATTTTTGTTTTGCATGTGTCACAGTGCTAAGTTTTGTTACAGCCCTTTTTTGTAGTTTAATTATCGATTCCCGGGTCAGGGGACCATCCCCAGCCACTCTCAGTGCCGGTCCCAAGCCCGGATAAATTGGGGAGGGTTGCGTTAGGAAGGGCATCCAGCGTAAAAACATGTGCCAAATCCAACGTGCGGAGGATCCGCTGTGGCGACCCCTAACGGGAGAAGCCGAAAGAAACTATTCATCTTGGCCCAATGAAACTGGGTCTGTAGTCAGACAGTTAATAAAATCCTGGGTAGTTGGTAATAGATTAAAAAATTCACATTCTTTAATGAGCAAATTCTAGTATTTAAATTAAGTTTGGCTGCATCACAACTAAATATGTTTTTGAATCACAACCACCAACTCATTACAATACAAAAAACCCCCCAAAAAAACAGCGTGTAGACTTTTGAGTCTCACAGAAACACCACAGTATTATACTAAAGTTTTATTATGCAGCGATAATTGGAGAAAACTATGTATTGTGGTACAATAATACACTCCCCTGGAGTTGCCTGTGGCTTATTGAAAGCCTCACAGCTGTGAATTGAAAAAAAAGAGAATGCTGAAAATTTTAGAGAACTGAGAGGGTCAAATTAATTTAGCAATTTGGAAATAAAAAGACACATTTCAAAGCATTGTTGTCAGTTATAATAACTCTAATCATATGACAGAGCTGCTCAGTTCACAGGTATCAATGGGCGAATGCGGTTTTGAAGCCATGGCCCGTTATTTAAACTATTGGATATGTTCTTCCTAGGTGCAAACTATCACCACATGTCATGTGAATACCTGCATTCCCAACTCTTTTCATCACAACAGGACTTTATAATGTTTGAGAGCCACTTTGGCTAAAACTGCTTTTTATCTCTTCTGTACTTTTTAATAATTTATATTTTGAATTGTTTCCTACTGACTTACCTCATCAGTTAATTAATGCACCTTGCAAGAAAAGGAAATTACAAAGGTGTTAAGTAGATTTGTAAACACAGAAACTAACTGCTTCAAATTGCATAATTCACATATTTTTTAACAATCAGTGCATGATAAACACCTGAAAATAAAATATATTAAGGGTTCTCTTTGTACTTTGCAGTTGCAGGCTGTTCTACCATTTTTAAAAAGGTTTTATAAAACTAGCTGGGATTTTCTGTTAGGAGAAAAGGGTTTTCTTTGAGTAGAAAAAATTTCACTGAGAGAACCCTTGAGCATTTTGTATTTTTAATGTCGCAAAAAAAATAAAAATAAATAATAATAATTCAAAAGCCATGAAAGTGTGCTGCAGTTTTTTTGCCTGGCAATGCTGATGCACTAAATAAGTATGCTTAATTACAGCAAAGTCAGTTGTTTCTGTGAAGTCTGTTTTAGTATCTTAAACAAGCATGGTTCCTGTTACATGTGTTTGTGTATATGAGACATTATGACAATTACAAAGTCCTACTATAAGTTATGGGTTTCCAAAACTTGTTTTTTTTTTTTCTTCTCAAAAAGTCATTTGCATTTCACTGCATGTCGTACTCTGTATGTGTGTGTATGTGACAAATAAAATTTGATTTGATCTTTAAACTTTGCTATTTTGGGTTTTCTTCACTATTTAACATCACATGGTAAATCCATGCTCAATAAATGTTTTAGCACCTGCAAAGAATGTTCTGACATGTCCAAAGTGATTTAATGTTTTTATGGTTCCCTGGTGGTCTAGTGGTTAGGATGCGACGTTCTCGCTGTGGCCCGGATTCGATCCCCGGTCAGGGAACCAACCCCAGCTATTAGGGTTTCACAAGCCTTAGTGCTGGTCCCAAGCCCGGATATATGGGGAGGGTTGCGTTTGGAGGGACATCGAGCGTAAAAACATGTGCCAAATCAAACATGCGGATGATCCACTGTGGCGACCCTAACGGGAGAAGCTGAAAGAAGGTTTATGTAACTAGGAGGCAAATTTACAGGGAGAATACTAAAGTTTAAAGTCATCAATTAAATTGTGTACCATTTCATGATAATAGCACTAAAATCAGCCTTTATATGTAAAAATATTCATAATACTAATTTTTAAAACAAAATAATTAACCAAAATAGTAGATTTCTTTCCCATTCCCAATTGGGAAGCCCTGTATGCAATAGTACAGTATGCAATTTATTGTCACTATGTATTTATTTACACTAGTCCTTTTTATAAGTGAGTACAATTAATTACATATCATTGTTTTATTTTATATTTCATGTTGTTGCTAATTATGTATGCAATTATATTAATTACATTATATTAATGTTATGCTACAAATATTTCATATTTACAAAAGAAATCAGTAATAGCAATGACAAGAAACAGATGTTCTGACACATCTTGTGGTTAGTGGAAGACCATTAGACTAAAGATTTTAGCTGCTTTTGCAATTGTGATTCACCTTCTCCTGCAATCTCCTGATAATAACATCAAAGCGCCTCAAAATTGGAGACATTCATGCTTTGTCCTTCCAGCAGCTGATTGATTATATAATTTGTACAGTATAAAATTTCCAGACTTTTGCAGTGAAAACATTTAAAATATCTTCAGTTGTTCAACTTATCCTGCCTGAAAAGTTATCAAGTCACACAAAATATGCTAAGACTTTTTATTTTGTCTGTGTTTATATTTTTGAGATGATTCTGTGCACTGTGATATAGCAAGCATAATGCTTGAATAAAATTACCTTCCTTAACTTTTCATGACCCAGCAAGTGTTACCTACTTTTTTACAGAATTCAGATGCAGAAAAGTTTTTTTTTTTGCCTTGAAAGACTGGGCTGGCCTATGCCAGTGTGCTTTGAACACATTTACAGCAATAAACCAAGCTGTGTGATCCATTCAGAAGCAATGAAACCAATGGGAGCTACATTGCAATGGGAGACTGCCCACAGCAACAATTTGTAGGGTCATTTCAAACTGAAGTGATGAAAATCATGTTCTTTCAAAGGGCTTTTCAGATAGTCATTTTCCAAGGGGCACATTGCTCCCAAGTACTCTTGTAATCACTTCTAAATATCTCAGAAGATTTACAAAATCAGAGTGAGTAAATCTTGTTTCAGCTTGGAGAAGTGTTCAGTACTTAGTTTAATTGTAAATTATAGCATTATGGGGGGGATCCTGTTCTTACTGTAAAAGGAGAAGCCTTTGGAGGGACTTGGGAATAGGCAGGATTAGCTTTTAGTGTACCACAAAAATCATTCCAGTGAGGTTAGATGGCACAGATAAGTTCAGGAATAGAGAAAGTAAGTCATGTAGTGTATTACACAGTGTACATTTATTACATGCTTTGAGCACAGTCCATTAAAAAAGAAGAAGAAAAAAAAAACATGATTAAGATCTAGAAATAACAACCTGCTGTCTTCAGCATCAAATGTCTTCTGCTTCTTGAAGACAGAATGATAAGGGAGAGATAAGTAGATAGCTTTTTGAAATGTGACATTATCATTGTGTGACTGCCTGTCCTGTATTAAAGAATCCATTTTTGATGAACTAAAAAAAAAGGGCATTTCAGAAGCATCGGCGAAACACTAACACCCCGGCTTACAGCTTTCCTAAACTAATTTCATGCTTCACTCTTCCCTTTGATCCTGTTTGATTGTCTATATTTGATCTTTTCCCTTAGACTTGTGTTTAATGATGCAAACATAAGCAACTTGCATTTCCCAATACAGATGCACTGAAATGTAATATTCGGAATTGAAAACATCTTGAATATAAAGGAATATATCGAATGTTTTTTATAAGGAATATTTATTATGCTTAAAATGTATAATATTATCAAGCATATGTCTAGAATTTTTATTTCTAGACTTTCCAAACTTTTTTGCTACTTCTTCATTTAGAAGTAAATGCTTAAAATAAGCACAAGATCTGCATAAAGAACAAGCTAATGTCCAGAAACTACAGAAAAACATCATGCAGTAAATGTAACCAGTTTGTTTTATTCCAAACTTATAATTGGAATTAATATTTAATGTCACCAAAGTTCAATGTATTTTTAAGTTAATGAGGTTTTTGTTTGATCAAAAGAAGTTGATGCATAATGCATGGAGAAATGCATGCACCTTTTAGCTCCTATAGATTTTATAAAAGGGGTAAAAAGAGAAAAAGCATAAGAATAGAGCAACACATGAACTCAGAAGCAGGATTTCCGAGAAAGACAGAGGAGAGAACGTGTGAACACGTTGCAGAAGTTGCAGGTAGACTGTTCTTTATGCTGTGCACTAATTGGCACCTGCTGTCTAGTGTAAGTCTTAGTCTAGTGACCTTTGGGATCAAACACACACTCACACACTCACACACACACACTCACACACACACAAACACACACACACACACACACACACACACACACACACACACGCTAGAAATTGTTTTTCATCAGTTACAAAAAAAAAATGCATGTTCAAATTCTCACTAATAGTAATGCTAATATCAGCATATATGTGCAATAATATCAGTGCAATAATAATAATAATAATAATAATAATAATAATAATAATAATAATAATAATAATAATAATAATAATATTTGTAATAATTATTACAGTACAATAACTTGTGTAACGATCATTATGGTTTGACTTCTCTACCATAATTTTTTACTGCTGCTACACATATGTTACCTAATAAATAATTAAATATGTATATTTATTAAAATTGTCTTTGTATTAAAAAAAATGTGATGCTATGGGAATAATAAAGTATTCTGATTCTGACAAAAATAAATAAGTCCTAATGTTTTGTTTAACTTGATTATGAGTTCATATGAGGTTTGCTTAAGTAGATAGTTAAGACTTAGGGACTGAGCAAGGAAAAACAACCTAGGCATCATCAGGCGTCATGCATTAAATCACAGTGATGCATGCTCCATTCTAGTTAAGTAAACATGTCAATGGTGAACAGATGCAGGACCACTTTGATTTCTTTTCCAGGAATAAAAAATATAGGTGGATGAGTTATAAACCCATCTCCCAGTTAAAACATGGCAGCTGGTGTATTTTCTTGCCTATGCACTTGATAAGTTGACTGTTTCTTTGCCGATTACTTTTACACATAAACACTCAGGAAGGAAGAAGAATGGAAACAATAGAAAAACTACTAGATATTGTTGTTGGACCTGCTGAAAGCCAAGGTGTTCAGTAGTTGCTTATTAGTTTTACATGGAAAAGAGAGAAAGAGAGAGAGAGAGAGAGAGAGAGAGAGGGAGAGAGAGAGAGAGAGAGAGAGAGAGAGAAGGATAGAAATAGGGAAAAAAATGACAAAGAGACAAGGAGGAAAATAGATGGAAAAGATGAGAAGAAAATGAGCCAAAAAGGAGGGAAAGTGCAAGGCAAAAAATAGAGAGATACAATAGGTGCAGAGAGAGAGAGAGAGAGAGAGAGAGAGAGAGAGAGAGAGAGAGAGAGAGAGAGAGAGAGAGAAAGAGAGAAAAAAAAAGAACA
>MU533908.1:2817179-2844006 GCA_024362625.1 Silurus asotus
GAGGGAGAGAGAGAGAGAGAGAGAGAGATAGGCAAAGGGTAAAATGGAAATAAAAGAAGCAGCCAACTCTGAATCCTCAGTGCTCATTATGAGTTGAGCACTTGTTCACTTTCTTTTTAGGAACGAATGAGAGAAGTAGAGAAAGAAATAGAGTAAAAAAAAAAAAAAAAACTCTGACATTTTCTGTCTCTTTGGGCTGCTAGATGTGCAATCGGTTGTGTGAAGAGCTGAGTCTGATTTTGCACTATGATGTAAGTTCAGCTCAGGGTCATACCCTATTTCCTGGAATATAAGAGGCTTAACTGCCCTGAAGCATGCACTTTTATCCAGCAAAGTTCCTCAGTTATTTATCATTTTTGCATTAGCCTAACGAACATTTGCTGGGTGTGTTAGTGGTTTATACATGCTGCGTATGCTTTATACCTGCTACCTCAGCAGTTACAACAGCTAGTTTATACATGAAAGTAGAAAATTCACAGTACATTTTGAATGATGCTTTTAGCACAATGCTTTGTCTTGTGTTTTCCAAGCCAGTTTAAGGAAAATATACAAATTATGTTTGGAATTGTTTAAAATGCATTGCTAATGATTACGCCAGTGGTCAAGGAAAATAGCCCCTGAGATGACATTAAGAAGAAACATCGAGAGGGCCATAGACAAAATTCCATTTTTCCAGATCCACACTGGTTATTATAGTGAAAAGAACATACTATCTTCAATATATTCTAAACATGTATTATACTGTTTTTCTGGTAACATTTAACATTTTGAATTCATTATGCTTATAGCATAAATGTGTTTAACATGTGGTGAATTAAGGCACAAAAACATACTCGTAATGATGAAGTGATTTGGCAAAGCAGATCTATTAATTTGACTTTTAGTCACATCCCTCTATATTTCTCTTTCTTTTTTTCTTAAACTGGACCCCTGATGGCTTTGACCTTTACGTAATGAAACGCTTAATCCAGATAAGCACGGATATTCTTAACTCTTTACATCTCTATCCTTTTTTTTTTTTAAAACCCCATCATTGTCCACTACCACCATGATACCAGATAATCACATGCAATCATAAAATGTTTAGAGATTGAAGAAATAATGCTAATATCTTCAGCAATTATGTGCAACAATATCAGTGCAATAATAATAATAATAATAATAATAATAATAATAATAATAATAATAATAATAATAATATAAACAATATTTGTAATAATTATTACAGTACAATAACTTGAGACAACATGCATAACGAGGATGATGTGGTCAAAATACTCATTTGCCTAATAATTCTGCACTCCCTGTATAAACAACATTTGTAATATTTATTACAGTACAATAACTTGTGTAACAATCATTAAGGTCTGAGTTCTCCACCATATTTTTTACTGCTGCTACACATATTTTACCTAATAAATAATTAAATATGGAAATTTTATTTAAATTGTCTTTGTATTAAAAAAAAATTGATGCTAGGGTATTATTATAGTATTCTGATTCTGACAAAAATAAATAACTAATTATTTATAGCAATGATAACAGTAATAATAATAATAATAATAATAATAATAATAGTAACAATAATAATACTTATAATAATATTACTACTAATAATTTGATTAATAATAATTGGTTGGTCCCGGTTTCTTGACTGTGGTGAGTCAGGTAGAGTGCAGGGGCATGGGAACTGCTGATTGAGGTGACCAGTTAACTGTCTTGTTCACCAGCTACACATAGTAATATCTTTGCTCATAAATTTCTTTCTATATCTGTACACTACAGTACATAGTCAAAAAGTTCAAATGTGTAAACAGCCAGGTGATCTTTAGGCAGCCCAGGTATGGCCATCCTCACCAGCAAGGGATTTTTTTTAAGGGATTGCAAACTCTCAACAGAAGTAGGGTCAGAATAGATTAGGCAAGTGCAGAAGAATGCAGGATCACTAGTATCTCAGCATACAAACAGGGAAAGCCCAGATTATTAAGTCCTTTCATGTAATGTTTAAAGTGAAGTTACCTTGTGAACAGAGTGCAGTCAGGAACTCTATCAATACTACCAATGACAGCATAACTGAAACGAAAAACCAGAAGGCAACATGAAAAAGAAAAACAACAACAACAGAAGGCTTCACTAGACAAATATGTTTTCAGTCTAGACTTAAGCCCTGAGACTGTGTCTAAGTCCCAGGCACTAATTGGAAAGCTGTTCCATAAATAAACAGTTCAATAATTACCGCTCTTGTAAACAAATCACAATGTCAAAGGCAAGCACAAATCATTAAGCTGTTATTCAAATGCAACATATACACTTATACCTATTTCAAATATTGATATTTATATTTATATGGCAATTAAATTCATGTTTTAAAAAAAGTCTAAATATGCTTACAGTAAAAGAGAAAGGTGATGGCTTGTATAGGGTTATGTGCAGCACTGTTTCTTTGCTATTGGCTACTGCAGGTAAAATTAAATATAGTTAATAATTTTTAAATGATGTCATTTATGATGCTCAGTGTCATTCATGATATAAAATATTCAATAAGGTTGGTAAAGATATAAAAACAGGACTAGATTTAAATAATATACTGTAAAGCACATTGTTAAAAAGCCTTTTTTGTAGCATTATTGAGAATTAAAGAATATGGTAATAGCATTGAGATATTATAATAATATGACTGAGCATTTTTAAAAGACAATCTTTCTTTTTTTAATAGAATTACATGTTTCCAACAAGTTTATTAGTACAAATTAAACAAAGTATATGTCAGGCTAATTTACAATCCTGCCCCTGCCTCCACATGCAGTACATTTAGAAAGTAATTAGACCCCTTTCACGATTTTTAGTTTTGTTATGTTGCAGACTGATAGTACAATCATTATTTTTTTTTCTCATTAATCTACACTCAGTACTCCATAATGACAAAATGAAAGCAGAGTTCTAGAAAGGTTTGCAAATGTACCAAAACTGAAATATCACGAGTAAGTATTCATCCTAATACACTTAGTACTCAGTATTCAAACCATTTGCTTAGGTGCCTCCCAATTCTCTTAACTATTGCTGAGGTGTTTCTACAATTTGATTGGAGTCCATCTGTGGTAAATTAAATTGATTGGACACAATTTGGAAAGGCACACCTCTCTCTAGAAGACCTTACAGCTGACAATGTATAATGGTGCAAAAACCTAATCTGGGGAAGGCTACATAAAATTCTGCTACACTGAAGTCTCCCAAGAGCACATAATTGCCTCCATAATTTTCCATAATGGAAAAAGTTTGGGACAACTATGCCTCTTCCAAGAGCTGGTCACCTGCAATCAGGGAGAAGGGTCCTAAGAAAAGAGGTCACCAAGTACCCGATTGTCACTCTGACAACAGGGACAACCACTGCTGCAGCCCGCCACTGATCTGAGCTTAATTGCAGAATGGCTAGACGGAAACCTCCCCACATTGGTCTGATGAAAGCGAGATTAAACTGTTTGCACTCAATTTTAAACGTTATATCTGCAGGAAACCAGTCACCGCTCATCACCTGCCAATAGCATCCCAACAGTGCAGCATGGTGATGGCAGCATCATGCTGTGCGGATGTTTTTTCACAGATATTTCCAAAATTTTTAGTTTGTCATTATAATGTACTGAGTGTAGATTAATGAGAAAAAAATTAATTTAAATGATTGAAGTATCAGAATGCAACATACGATTGCGTTGCATCCCTATTGCATCAACACTCCCTTATAGTGAGAACACTCACAAAAAACAAACAATAAAAAAAAACCTGCAAAAAACGTAAGTGAACTCTTGGAGAGACTGTTACTTCAACTTCACTACATTTCAAAGTCAAATATCTTACTTTTTACTCAACTACATTTCGTGAAATCAGTGGTTCCTTTTTATTTAGACAAAAATATTATTTCTATTAATTTTAGAATTGTATTAATAGTGTAGGGAGTGAGTGTGTGGTGGGAGTGTAAAACGAGAGAGAGAGAGAGAGAGAGAGAGAGAGAGATTGAGAATATCTATAGTAAATCATAGTAATTTGGATACTTAAGAACATTTGAAGGCAAATACTTTTACTCAAGCGATAGTTTAAAAGAGGCACTTTTGCTGGAGTAATATTTTGCCTACTGCAGGTTGGTAGACTCTTAGCTCAAATGATTGCTGTAAAAAGCTTCATAAATCAGGCAACAAAACACTGAATAATACTTCACAGTGTGACAACAGAAACACAGAGGTATTTAAACACACAATAATTAAAGCGTAAGCAGCAACAGCTGAGAACAAATAGGATACATGAGGGGAAAAAACTATTACATAATATGGGTGGAGGCAGGACATAAACTGTAACAAAAACACACATGGCACAGCATAAACAAAATATAAAACCCTGAAGCAACGCAGTCTGATATGCATGGCACGAACTTTGGCATGCAGCCCTTAGCATAGTGGGAATATTCTCGACAGAAAAGTGTGTTTTATTTATCATCAAAGAGAACCAGCACAGTATATAAGGGTACTTTGGATAATTAATGCTTCTAGTTATAACCTTTTTAACACAACTGCATTCTAAAAGAAATAAAGGTTCTTGCCTGCCCACAAATATGATCTTTACACCTTAAAATTGTTATTCTTGACTATCCACAATGTATGTAATGTAATAATAAACAAATGTATTATTTTTGGGTTTCAGCTGTCTTCTTCTTTTTCTTCTTCTTCTTCTTTCGGCTGTTCCTTTAGGTCACCACAGCAGATCAATTGTCTTGATTTTACCCTGTCCTCTACATCTGCCACTTTCAAACCAACTACCTGCATGTCTTTTCTCAACAAATCCATAAACCTCTTTCTTGGCCTTCCTCTCTACCTACTTTATGGTGGCTCTATCCTTAGCATTCTACCATTATACCGCATGTTCCCCCTCTGCACATGTCAAACCATCTTAATCCCGCCTCCTTCACCTTGTCTCCAAAATGTCCTACATGCACTGTGCCTCTATCAAAATAATTTTTAATCCTGTTTATCCTTTTAGTCAATCCCACTGTCTCTAAACCATTGCAGGTCTCACCACAGTCCTATAAACTTTCCCTTTCACTTTTGCAGATACCCTTCTATCACAAATCACTGCTGCCACTCTTCTCCACCCACTCCACCCTGCCTGCATTTTTTTCTTCACTTTTCTAAAACACTCTCTCCATTACTTTGCACTGTTGACCCCACGTACCTAAACTCCTCCACCTTTATCACCTCTACTCTCTGCAACCGCACCACTCCACTGCCCTCCCTCTAATTCACACACACTTCTCCAAGTTTCTCTCCTACTTCTCCAAGCTCATCTCAACCTACTCCCTCCACTCACCACAAATCACAATATCATCCACAAAAAACATAGTCCATGGAGACTTCAGTTTGACCCCGACCGTCAACCTGTCCATCACTGCTGCAAGCTGTAAAGGACTTAGAGCCGATCCTTGATGCAATCACACCTCCACTTTGAACCAGTCTGTTGTTCCTACTGTTCACTTCACTGCTGTCACACTGTCCTCATGCATGTCCTGCAACCCGTACATAATTCTTTGCCACACCTGACTTCCTCATACAATACCACAACTCCTCTCTCGGCACCCTGTTGTACGCTTTCTCTAAATCCATGAACACACAATTCAACTCCTTGTGACCTTCTCTATACTTCATCAACATTCTCAAAGGAAATATTGCATCTGTAGTGCTCTACATAAAGTGATCTAAAGCCTTTATTGTTCTAACTTGTAGCACTTCCTTCTCAGCTCTGTCTCTATGCCTCACCAATCAGGAAAATCCACTACCTTACAAATAATTTTCTCCTTTCTTAGTGTCCAACTTCTTATACAGCTCCTCATGTGACGTTTCTTCACCTGCTGCTGCATCTCTTTGTACTCCTGCCTACTTTTTTTATTTCTCTGTCAATCCTCACCAACCTCTTTCTCCTTATGAGTTTTCTGTACTTTCTCTTTCCACCACCATGTCTGTTTGTCTTTCTTTTCCTTTCCAGATCTCACACCAAGTACCTTCCTAGCTGTCTTCCTTATCACATCTGCAGTAGTTTCCCAATCATCCAGTACCTCTTTACCACCACCGAGCTCCTGACCTCTTCCCTGAACCTCACACTACAATTTTCCTCTTTCACTTTTCACCATCTTATCCTTTTTTCAGTCCTCACTCTCCTTCTCATATTCTTCACCACCAAAGCCTCCCTACAGACCATCATCTGATACTGTCAAGCTACAGCTATAGTCCACCTGGGTCTACCTTCCTCCACTATTATACTTCACCCTATGCTTATCCTTCATTTTTAAAATAAGTGTTTACCACTGCCATTTCTATCATTTTAGTAAAATATACCACCATCTGCCATTCCACATTTCTCTGCTTAGGGCCATACCTACCCATCACCTCTTCATCAGCTCTGTTACCTTCACCTACATGCCCATTGAAGTCTGCCCAACACCAATCTTTCATTCCTAAATACACTCCCTACCACTTCATTTAACTCAGTCCAGAATTTTTCTTTTTACTGCATCTTACAACCCACTTGCAGAGCATATGCACTGATGACATTTATCATAATTTATCTGACAGGTTTAAAACAATAATTCCTATTCATATTCCTGTATGCAATACAGTGTAATGGTCAACAAGTGAGACCAGCTGGACAGTGAAAAAAAAAAAAACCCAGAAAATAACAACAAAGAAAACTGGAAAAGGTAGGAGTGTAAATAATGGTGGACCACCCACTGACCTATTAGTTTTGACGTTACATTGGATTTGCTGGATCATTTCTTTAAACAAGATATTATAATTGAGTGAATTAATGCTTTTCAGCTTTTGCTTTTCTTAACTCTTTGTTTCCAATTCCATCCAATAAAAGTTGTGTTCTTCACAAAACCACATGACACACTCCAACTTAACATTGTTGAATAATGTATAAAGGACATTTGACATTTTATGTCTTGCAACTTTTCCTATTTAACAGAACTTCTAATGGAGTCACTTATATTTTGCTCATGCATTTGCTTTTAATGGCTGTTCAGTAACATTATGTACAGCAGTTAATCTCTTGATATGACTAGGACAACCTATTTCTAATATCTAAAATATTAGTTGAAGACATATAATGTAGGTAACAAGTGTGATAGTCTCCTTCCACCTGCAACACCTGCCCCCAACAATGTTTTGAGTCAATCATCCATTTTAAGCTCCTGACCAAAACTGATTTTAATCCCAAGTCAAGGGTGTGGTTTAGTTTGGTAGTGCAGATCAGGTTGTGGATGTGCTGTTTGAGTCCATGCTCATGCCTGCATTCTCCCACAATGTAGCCAACTATACAATGGCTGTGAAGAATGTGCCAAGGTGAAGTATGGTATGGGATGCCAGATGAAGTGGTTTGGGTAAGCATCATAGTGCAATCATGAGATCATGTGAGATCTGTGGTACAGAGCTTTGCTGCTGTTGCTGTTGTTTGAAAGACAAGGAATAGATCAGCATTGCCACAAAAAATTAAAGCTGTTCACTTCACTTATTTTGCCATTTCTTTTCTGTGAGGATGAGGAGCTGCAGTGATAATCTCCCACTGCCTAAGCTCCTTTTTCCTTACCCCACCCAGGGACTATGTAATGTTCAGTTTAGCACCTGGGTTGCAGTAATGTGAGGAGCACCAGTTAGTACATCTGGTTACCAGCTAGGAGTGTAATAGATACTAAATAAATTATGCTTTAATAAAATTTTAATGTTAATTATACCTATTTTATTGTGTCTGTGTGAATCTATCAACAGAAAACACACTTACTTTTTTGTCCAAGTGCATGTTGGAGAAGAAAAAATTAATTCTCTGCTTTAATATCCCTCACCATAACAGTGTGTATGTAGTACAAATAATGTCATGGGTATCACAGAGACAGTGATGTGTAACCATAAGGCACACTAATGAAGGCCATATGCTTCCTCAGATAGATTAATGAAGCTTGAAGAGGATGTCCATTACTAGGCCGAAGTCTTCAACATTAGCCTTCAAATGCAGATAGATGGCAGGCATGTGCCAAAAAAAAAAACATGACTAGCAAGATGAAAAGTATTCACTCATATTTACAGGGAACACATGGAGAGGAAATGTCTCATAGACTGCACCCAAGAAAGTCATTATTGGGATGTAATGATGCATAATAATATTTTTGATGTTACCGCTATTAATATTATCCAATGTTTTATTTTTTTTTTTATTTTTTTTTTACTTCACATATACCACAGCATGACTAAATTCTGAAAATCAAAATCTGGTTTTAACATAAAAGATAGGCCTATAATATTTGCCCTTGTCACAATACTTTATTGTTCCTATAGTAACAGCTCATACATAAGGAATTCTATTACAGATGCTCCACTGCAATTTAAAACTGATATACTGTATATACAAGGACATTTTAACAAGCTCTTTTCTTTTCCCTCATTCTTACAGAGTTAAGATAATGTACAATCGAGGTGATCTATACATCATGTCAAATTCATGTCAAATTGATTGCTAAATAAAATAAAATTACAAACAAAATCAAATCACTACATTGAGTCACAATGACATAACTATGAAAGGTGTACATTTGACCGTGTGTCGTTTTATTCAGCTAATTTGAAAATATTATACAAACCTATGCTTAAACTAAAGTAGATACATTCGTCAATAATTAATCTTTCCTTCTGTAGAGTTAACTTGTCACAAAAGGACATGCCACTGTACCTAATTATCTGCTTGATTAATTTTTCAAACAAAAGACAAAAATGGCTTTGTTTTTTCTTTGAATACAAAGAGCAAATATGCAGACAAACTACTATTAAAATGTCACTGCAAAAGAAAGAGCAGCACTGAACTAGATAACAAGTCATACCCTTTGCCAAATGAGCAGCACAATAAGTTCAACATCATTTGCATTGCATGATAAATGCCTTTTGTGTCTAATTGCTAATTCTTGGTTTTAAAATCTAAAATGATGGAGTAGATGCGTACTGTGAAATTCTGTCATGCTATTATGTCACTAAGACCTAATCAGAAATCAACTGTTGTTTCATATTATTATTATTATTATTATTATTATTATTATTATTATTATAATAATAATTCACGTATGTAGTGTTATATATCATAAATATTTAACACTTGTGTCACGCTGTGGACGCTGGTGAAGTGTATGATTAGGGTAAAGAAAAAGCTGTAGCAACATGGCTGCAACAGGTTAAGTATAGTAAAGACAGGATTAAAATTTGCATTTTTATTTTAGTGGAGGGAGAGTAAGGTTGGCTGACTTGTGGGGCGATAGGTAGTGCTGAGGCCGCCGAACAGGAATAGGGTCACAGGCAATCAGTGGTGAGTGGTAGAGTCGAGAAATTCAGTGGATTTCTAAGTAGTTTAAGTAATTTTTGTTGGTTTTTCCACTTTTTCAATCTTTTAAATAAAACTATATATTTTTTTGTTATTATGTTAGTATTTATCTTGACTACCTTTTGGGTTTCTCCCAATAGGAGAAAGGACATGTATTTAATTTTAGTATCATGCAACCAGAATTATCAATTTTGGTAATTTTTTTTTTTGTCTTAGAAACATCAGCCTGTCTCATTCTGTAATGCATGATGTCATGTGTTCTGTGATTTCACGCAATTAATAAATATTAATAACAATTTTACAACTACTAACAAACGTGTAACAAAAAAAGTGTCATATTCGAAACAGAACTTCAAAGGTATATTAAGGTTTGCTTATACTAAAACCATAGACACAAAGATAGTTAATTCATACAGTATATTAAATTCATCATCCTTCCACTCAATTTCCATAACCACTATATACTGGTCAGGGTCACAAAGGATCTAGGGCCTTTATCAGGAACACACACTAGAAATACAAGGCAACTTGGATAGGGCACCAATCAGCTGCAGGACACATTCAGAAACAGTTTCTGGGAGAAATCTAGAGAAGCTGGAGAAAAACCTAGACACTAAAAGAATATATGAAATTCCACATAGTCAGAAATCTGAGCTTAATTGAAGTGAATGGTGGAGCTGTGCTACCTGTAGTGCTACCATGCTGCCCTACACAAAATAATGCCCAGGCAAAAATAAAAACTGACACACTAGTATACACCAGTAGTGCTTGAATGAGCTGAAAAGCATAATGTCCTCAGGAACTAGACACTCAAAAGCTTGCATTTAATACAAATAAATCAATAAATCAAAAAATAAATAAATGCATGCATACATACATAAAATGGAGTCCTGTATTAAGTGAATGAAATAGGTATTTGAAAGCAAACTGTAAAAGAGGTAAGTTTAAACCGGTAAAAGAAAAAGATTCAATATTTTTCTTTTACCAGTTTAAGCTTACCTCTTTCGCAATTTGCTTTCAAATATCTTTCATACATTAATAAACAAATAAATAAAAACTATTTTGAAGCATTATGCTTTTGTTGTCTCCTATCACCTGAGAAAGTAACATCAGACACTAAATCTGTAAAATCAACATTTGCCCTCCCTGCACTTATCTCACTATAACAGCAGAAGAGAAAATGTCCCAAGTGTCAGCACTGATGTTCAGGACAAACACACTCTTTACACACCATTGATAAGACCATGTTGACTGACACAAGGAATGATAAACAAAGATTAAACCGATACTCTTGGATCTACTGTAGCATGTTTGCAGGCCTGTGAAATCACTGTGGTTTTCTACATAAAACAGGAAGTTGATTTTAACACGTGTAATGTTTTCTTTTGAAAGCTTGTGAACATATGGTTGCAGTTATTTGATGTTGTAAAGGGCAAATTTCTTATGGATGAAATAACCATTTAACCTTTTGTCTATACATCTTGCCACTTACTGTATATAGAGTAATAATTACATATATTGCTCTACTGTTATTATTTGTCATGTAAGTAAGAGCAGGAAGCAAATGCGAGTGCAGAAAGTATAATTACAGTGCAATAGAACGAAACAAAGAAACAAGGATAAAAAAAATAAAAAAATAAAAAAAACACACACTAAATAACATAAAGCATAAACTCGAAACACCATAATCTGGATCTGAAGCACAACTCTGTTAAACAATAAAAA
The DNA here is from genome assembly GCA_024362625.1 of Silurus asotus. Lineage (NCBI taxonomy): Eukaryota > Metazoa > Chordata > Actinopteri > Siluriformes > Siluridae > Silurus > Silurus asotus. The sequence continues at coordinate 2,828,304 of MU533908.1, forward strand.
TAATCATGGATATCAGTAAACTGTAGAAATATACAGTATACAACTGCTTATTATTGTGAATGTATCAGGTGATGAAGCAGTTGTGGGAGATATAGTGTAGTCTGTGTTCACAATCCTAACAAAGCCCAACTTTGTTTTCATGTGTCTGTCACCAACATTGCGTTTAGCCAATGTACATTAGTTAGTAATGTACTTAATGTCTACAGTTTTTTCGCTTTATGATCACTGAATAATAAGCTTTAATATAACAACAAAAATGCAAAACAGTCAAGCAAACAGTTACACTGATAGTATCTTAAACTGTAGTCTAATCTGGTAATGATAAATGGATAGTGAAAGTCAGAGCTTTGTTTCAGAGATTTGTGTAAGAGATGAGTAAAAAAAGCAACACACACTGCAGATACCTAAGCGCAAATCATCCACTCTAGCAAGTTGAAACACTCAACCAAGATCTGTTGTTCCCTGAGGGAACTCGAGCTGTGTCGGAACGTTTTGGAAACGTGACTGCGTTGTCCATGGTCTAAATAATGAGTCTAATCAGTCCAAATTAAAGGCAGGCTGTCACCGGCAAGTTGACGTCACAAAACACACATGGAGAGAAGCCGGCTTCAGCTTCTGTTTGTTCATGAAGCGCTCTGTGTAAATTTATTGTTTTGTCTGTCTGTCTGTTAAAATATTAAAACCATTTAACCACCATTAAAGTTTATGCATCTGCCGTTTCGGCATATCATGCCACATGCCAGGGCATTCACTGGACAGAGACACACTCCTGACGTGTTTTTTTTTCTCTTGGACGTTGAGGCCTCTGGTGCATCCAAGAGTGCCTGGGTGGGACCTTTCCATAGTGTAGGAGGCTCTTTCTGAGCCCCCCTTCAAGCCTTTGGCCAAGATTTCGTGAAAGCACTTGTCCGTTAAGACCGCGTTCTTGCTGGCTATCTGCTCTCTGAGGTAAGTAGGTGCTTTACAGGCCGTTCGGTGGCCCCTTCTTTCCTGGAGTTTACTTCAGGCATGGCCAGTGCTGGTCCACCCCCTTACCTTTGCCAGGTTTTACAACCTCGACCTCTGTGCAACTACTGGCACCTCTGTCCTTTGACCTAGCTGTGCTCATTCACACTAGTCAGGATGGTATTGGACTCTCTTTCCCAAAGCGTACCGATGCAGCTCGAGTTCCTGAAAGGGATGGTTTCAAGGTTACATATATAAACCTAGAACCCTGAGGGAATGAGATGCTGCGTCTCATTCCCTCGAGGATCTAGGGTTACATACATAACCTAGAGATGTTTCCAAATTAAAGCCAGAGGCCACAGTTGCTTTAAAGAGTTTGAGAGTGTTCACTTTGCATGTCTAGTGGCGATTGTAGGATTACTTCAATATTCTCAAAATGACAAACATGAGTAGTTTAAATTAAGTAGAAATTATGATTGATCTAAACGGGAAGTCTTTTCTTGGAATAAAAGGCATCAAACAAAAATCAAAGAAAGTTCAGAAGCTGAATGAGATGGTAGACTGATGTACAGGGATATTTTAATAGAAGCATTGGTGATAGAATATTTGTACCAAACAAGGACATTAGGTGAAAGCATTACACCATGCTTTGATTCCTTATACAAAATCAGATTCAGGGATTACATTTACCAAGCATTAACACAGTAGCTGCAAATTTGGGGTTGTAATATTTGCCATTTAGCCGTTCATATGCACCAAAGATCTTTATCCTTTATCCTGACCAGGTCATGACTTATCCAAAGACTATATTGTAGTAACACTTGATGTAAGGCAGGAAGATTCAAACAGATTGGGATGCCAATACATCACAGCACACCATACATACACTTCGATAGGGGATGTGGCATTATTATTCTGAATGCTTGTATATTCATGGCCTAACAGAGGAAGCCTGAGAAACCTGGAATCACAGGGAGAACATCCACACAAAAAAAGTAACCTACAGCTGATTGCACCGCAGACCCTGGATAATATACGCCATGCTGTAAGGCTTTTACAAATTTTATATGTAACATGTTCATAAGAGTGCCTACAACAAAACTGCATGGTGTAGTTTTTCTTAAAATAGTTGAAAGAAGCAAGAAGGCATTGCTGATGAGGCATTTATGAAGCATTTGATCACTAGTAATATGAGGCATTTGATCACTGGGCATTGGAGGCATTTGGTGACTGACAACAGCTGGAAACTAGACCCCTCAAACACTTAAAGCATGCCACCACAGTTTTATTAATATGTATATAATTCATGTACAAGCACATACAATCAATCATTAACAGACAATTTAGTTTGAGCTTTTTTCAGATGCAAGAAACCTGCCAGTGTTGTACATAGGTTTGTATGTAGTAGTGCAACCCTCTATAAAGACTTCATAATATAACTTCTTCATCAGTCCCACCTAGTCATGATAAGAGCAAATAGTGAGCATGCGAGGTGCTATATTGGCTAGGCATGAGTGGCGAAATTGAAAGTGCAGATTCGTGAAGCACGCAGAGAGAATGACTGAATGATTTTGATAACTTGGACTATGTTAGAGGTGTTCAAAGGGGGGTATTAATATCTCCTTTGACATTAGATTCTGATGAGTTTAACAGAAATGCAGATGCCTAAATAAAGTGTCTAACTTGAAAAGAAAAGTTGTGCAAATGCAACTCTGGTCTAAACAGATCGTTCTGAAGCATATTGTATCTTTGAATTGAGACTTGCATGAGTAACGGAATGCATTGAAAATCTATTTTTTAATTTTGGGCAATGCATTTAAAGTTCCACATGTTTTCTTGTTCCTTTTTTCTGACCTTTCTACAGTGACTATTTGCTGATGAAAACAAGGTTCTCTTTTTGCTATTTAACTGTCTTTGCAGATCATACTTAAAAAAAAAAAAATCCATCTCAAAAAACATTTTCTATTTCTGTTTTTGATTATCATTTTAGATTAAAAAAAAAAAAAACCCACAAGCCCTGACATTGAGTGATGCATGGTGGTCTCACATATGACAGTGCTGTGTAATCCATTGAGATCAGCATTGCTAAATTAGATTGATGAATGTACTTAATCTGAAAGGCAGAAGTGGGGTGGAGGGGAGAACTGTAAAACGGCCATTTAAAAGACTTGAAAAATTGAGAATTTTATAGGCACATCCTAAAAATGTAAAAGCTGTACTTAAGTACATTTAATAATTCAAATAATAAAGTCCATCACAATGATCTACCGAAAGCAACTGATGAAATCTTGACTGCATTTACAGCTCATCAGTATTAAACTATTCAAAGTAGGTCATTATCCTTAATAATGACAGGAGCTTCTTTCTTAATTGAAGCCCAAATTAAGGCTTGGTTGTGTTTCCATTTGGACAGGATTCAGATATTTTTGCAATGTCAGTTTACTCACCTCCTTAATATTAGCAGTTAAAGCTGTTTGGATGTGGAGGCCAAAACCAGTAGGAGCTGTTGGATACCAATTTTTCCTTTTTTTTATATACTCGGATCAAACTGGTCATATTTATAATGCAGATAATGTTATTATGATATTTTTCTAGTTACATGTGTGAACATTTCAAAATTTACCAACTTTAGTTCTACTACCAGGAGAATTGAGAAATCCCTCATTTTAACAATGGATCATAATTCCATCCAGTGAAATCAGAAATTCGTCTGGCTTTTTGTCTTTTTTTGGAATTAATAAAAAAGGTTTTTAGAATCGAAATACCTTTCTGCCTTAATAGTATATATTATACACTGACAGTTAAAATATTTTTAAAAGCTTGTTTAAGGGACAATTACCACTAAATACAGAATGTAATGGAACAAAATGGTAATTAAACAAATATTAAGTGCTTCACCAAAAATCATTTGTATTCATTGCTCTATTAACTGGGCCTCTAATTGTGCTATGACAGTAGACACATTAAAAAGGTAAAGAAGTGAAAGTTTATTAAAAAAAAATATTTAGCAGACAAATGCATGATACAAATGCATAATTAGAGTGGTCAATATTTCAGCCTCCTACAATTAAATAAAAATCATTTCCAATATAATAGTGTCAGGCTGATGACCAAGACGCAGAAGCGGAAGTAACTCAATCATTGTCCCTTTATTTTTCCAAACACAAAACGCCACTCAGGCAAATGTCCACAAACAAAAGTATCCGCTCGGGACCAGAAATGCTCAACAAAACTAGAGTCTGAAAACGAAAGAAAACTCCTATAACCTAGAATAGTCCTTACGGGAAAGGAGTCCAGAACAGGAACCAGCGGGGACAACAGCCGCAGAAAATCACCAGCATGACGTTCAAGAACCAACAGCCTGTGACTCGAGAACGTGAGTTTATATAGTCTAGTCCTTAACGAGCCACAGCTATCGGTGATCCTGGCAGACCAAGCATAATGAGGAACCGTGACAGCTACTGAGGGGGGCGTGGCAGGGTGAATCTTAGACAGCTACTGAGGGGGGCGTGGCAGGGGAATCCCTGACAAATAGACACCCAAAATTTACTAAACTAATATATTACTTTAATTAAAGTGTATAATACTTTAATAAAAAAATAACTAAAGCTTATTGTCTGTACTGAATTTACTTTTTGGTTGATAAAAAGTTGGTTGGCAGTGTACAATGTGGCAGGGACTTTTTATTAATAATAATAAAAAAAATGCCAACTCATTATATGTGATTGCATTTATTATTATTATTATTATTATTATTATTATTATTATTATTATTATTATTATTATTATTATTATTATGATGATAATTATTATTATTATTATTATTATTATTATTATTAAAAATCTCTGAAAGTCCCTGACACATTGTACACTGCCAACCAACTTTGAATGAGCCATTCAGTCAAATATTTTAAAATACGTCAACTGGGAATGGGAACTACTTAGACTTGGCCAAAGACTTTTACTATCTTTTTTTTTTTACCTCATCATAGGAACACCTACAACCCATTCCATAATTTTTGTGGTTTGCATATTAAGTATGACTAATGATTCAGGTTACCATATATCCATTTTCAAAACAGAGTTGTGTGAGGGTCTGGAGCATATCCCAGAGAACTTGGGTCACAAGGCAGGGGACACCCTGGACAGACACATTAATTTCACATACATCTCAGACTGTTTGGAAATGCTTATTAGCCTATACCCCAAAGCCCAAAGGTACAAGGCAAATGATTTCCAACAACTTGATATGCATTACCTACATTATACTGGGATGTCATTGCTCATCCGGTGCCTTGTTATATAGTTTCAGTTGTAAATTATATAGTTTTATTGTGTTTTGTCTTTGTAAAATACCTCGTTTATGTTATGACAGGAGTGAAATATGAGCTGACAATTCAAAACATTGCAATTAAATCACAAAAAACAATAGATTATTTATTACAGTTAATTAACAAAAAAACTAATAATAATTTGGCAGTAGAATAAAACATATACTAAAGAAAAAAATTAACAAAAAACTGAAATGAAAAAGTAAGAAACTAATAAATTACAAAAAATAGAGAGGTGGTAAATAGAGCTATTTCATCTGTAGAAGCAAAGCTTGTCTTTGAGTTAACCTATCTTAAAGATATACATTACTTTGTAGTGTTGTTACTTATTGGAACATGAGCACATAGGTTGACTAATGCTTTCAGACCCCCACTGTGAACAAATGGGACACAATTAGGCAAACTTTTAATTTCAGACATGAGTTCTGTCTAGGATCGTTTGTACCAATGCAAGTAAAGCACCTAATTTTCATTTAACATTTTTCAAAGAGCTTTTCATATTTTTTTTTTATTGAAGTGTAACTGGTTGCAAATGGAGCACTAAACTCTTGCTGGCGTCACTACACATTTCATGTACCATGAAGAGCTTTCAAATAGTTGCCTTCTGCACAGGGCTCATTGACTATCAAAAAGTGTTTTATACCCACAGAGAAAAGTAATCATATATGGTACACTTTTGCAGTATCGACATTTAACATAGCTCTCTTGTCTCACATGGTTGAATAGAGTCGAGAACTGCTATTATTCTGTTGCACAAAAAATAAAAATGCAGAATGGTAACTGACTCCAGGGTTTGCTGAAATTGTAGGCTGCTACTATACAACTGTGCTGTAGCGCATTAGTTAGACAATAGTTAGACAATAGTGAGATTTAGGATCTAAGTCTCAGTTTAAATTACACTGTTAAAAAATCTTAGAAGAAAAATCTTCATCTGCTGTAAATGTACCCTATGAAGGGTCTTCATAGTTCATTAGGTGGGGAACATTTTGACGTTTTACCAAAAAAATAAAAAAATAAATGTAAAGTATAATTTAAGTCTTCTAAAGTATCTATGATATCAACCAGTCATGCTAGCTTTACAAACTCAGTAAAACAATTAAGTATTAATGGCATTTCAGGAGGTAATATTAAGAATGCTTTCCTCAATACAGTAATATAGAACAGGATGTTGTGCTGAATAGAGAACTAAATTGGTATTTGATAAAGAATCCTATGCTGAAACCCTACTCTGATAAAAAAGATGTCTATGAAGTGACACTTGTCTCCCACACTAGCTGAAAAACATCAGCTTCTTCAAGCTGTACTGTATGATTTCAATCTGAAAATACTGTCGCCCCTCACAAAGTGTCTATCAATAGCAAAGCTTACAAGTAGACATTTTTCAAGAGAGATTTTTTGAGTTTTATATATATATATATATTAAACTCTCTATGTTACTTATTGATGCTGCATGTGAAAATGTCTAAAACTTTTGGAAACAAGACAACATCAGCATCCGTACATCATTTCTATGCGGATAAAATAATTTTCCTTTTCTATATGAACATCTGATCACATGCACATTATCAACTTGTGCTGTTAATATCATGAACAGCAGCTACGCTAATTTCTCTCCACTGCTTCACTTTCTCTCCCCATCCCGAGACACCCTAAAGTTTGGCCAGCTCCAGTCACCTCCCACCATCTTGATGATTACGGACCTTTGAAGAAGTGGATGCCGAACTCGCAAACATCCCGAACCATCTAGAGACGTACCAGTGCCATTTGGATCCTGCTACATGTGTGGAGTTTGACATTGGACCTCCTGGAGTGTTTAAAGGCTCTGGCATGGAGAAGCTGATGCTGGATCTGTGATGACCACAAATGCTGAGCTTATAAAACTAGGAGCTACTAACCATATAGACTGTATAATACTGCAGAAAGTCACTTATAAACTTATACTCCAGTAATCATGTTAGTTCTCACTCTCCAGTGTTCTGTATTGTTGAAAGATTTATGATCAAACTCTTGATGTCACCCAAATGAAAATGGTTTCCCCTTTTGAGTCTGGTTCCTCTCAAGGTTTCTTCCTCATAACATCTAAGGGAGTTTTTCCTTGCCATGGTCTTGGCATCAGCGACAAATTCACACCATTCACCTTAACTGTTAATTTCTGTAAAGCTGCTTTGAGACAATGTCTGTTGTGAAAAGCGCTATACAAATAAACCTGACTTGACTGACTTGACTATATGTTTCATATTCTATCTAAAAGTGGATACTCTTATACCAAAACTATAGACCAGTACTTCTGTTTATTGATTTATGCAATGCAGCTTTTGGTCAGCTTTTGGTCACCTCTAGAATCACCATTCTCCACCTTTCCTTGAACAACACCTAGCAGCCCAAGTTACTCCGCTTACATCATTTTACCAGACACATTTCATGCCTGATGGTAGACTAGAGGAAACATATGTTCTACAAAGATCACATTTTTACAACTTACAGCTTCATTATAAATGCTTTTGTAAAACCTTTACAAAACTGTAATTTATTACACACAGTAAAGTATTTTACACACACTATTGTGTGCATTGTTGTGTTTTAGCATTGTTGTGTTTTAGCGTAAGCAGCATAAAACAGCTAATTGCTACTTTGTGTTGTTATTTGTGCATGTTTAATGTATCTCTAAAAAAAATCATGAATTCTGTATGTGTCTTTTGCTATAATTTCGCAGTCATGGAGCTGTATAATGCAGATGGCCAACTTGAGTGGTGTAAAACAGCTGACAATTGTTACAGTTTTGCATCATTTTATAACATGCTTGTATTTTTACATTTAGAAAAAAATTCTTCTCACAGCTCAGCTAAAAAATCTCCAGGTCTGAATAAGCTTAGACCATATCCATCTGGATAGATACAGTAGATAGATAGATGTAACATCACTGTAAATTGTCATTGCACAAAACAGGATCCTAGAAACCAAATATAATTTAGCATCTACCAGACGTTTAATATAGTAGCACTGTGAAAAAAAAACAATGTACATGTTGTATATGTAACTATATATAAAGTACATGAATAACACGACTATGGGTATAGATTGTGTGCAGTAGCAGTGAGGAGATGTTTTACATTATTATAACCGTTATATAATAATATTCGCTTATAACAGGAGAAATCTAATAGGGATAAAATGCACTATGTGCAATTCATAAATATATGTAAGAAATATTCATTGTATATATTACCAAACCCAGCTTATCCATGGATAATAAATATCGTGTTATACTTTAACAACTCCTGGGTCACCACACCTGCTCACTGGTCTGCAAATTTGATTTGGCACAGGATTTACATTGGCTACCCTTTCCTGATGCATGCCTCCCACTTTATCCAGGCTTAGGACCAGCAATAAGCTTGCATGAGCAATGCACTGGCTTGTGTGACCCCCCAGAGAATTGGTTGATTTACTGTCCTGGAAAAAAAAAACATGGGTGTATACATTGCTAGAGATTTCACCAGAGATTTCGACAATATATCCACAATTATATACTGTAGATATAATACATGATTTACAATATGGAATATGTAAGTATGGTTACACGCAGTAAGAGATCTAACTGTTTACTGTAGAGTTCAGCAAGATAATTATTGTGGAGAAGAAGCTGGCCTTGATCCTGTGGTTCTGATATGGACCGAAGAAGTCCCCTGATGAAGCTGCATGATCTACTGTCATAAAGATGTTAAATGGCTAAAAGTTGAGCACAATGATGTGCTTAGACCTTCAAAGATCTTTGCTTTCAGGCACCATGTAGCTGCCATATCAAACTGTGATTGAGTCAGGGTGAGATCAATGGAGCAGTAACAGAAACTTGTAATATCTGGGGTGACAGACAGCCTTTCCTCAGTCTGCTGAGGGAAGTAAAGATGCTGCTCCTTCCTATTCTGAATGGTGTTATAGTTTTAAAACAGATCCTTAGACATCCAGAAACAGGAAGCTAGAGACATGCTTTCCTTCAGTGATATTGATGTAGATGGGATAGTGTCTGTTTTAAGGTATTCAGAAGTCCACAATGACCTTTTCTGTTGTTCTTGGAGTTGCGGGGTGAGGTTGTCTGTGGAGTACCATGCAACCAGGCTTTGGATCTTCTCCCTGGAGACCTTGGGTATTATGATAAGACTGAATTGAATAGCTTTCTATTGCAGCCCCTAATATTGTATCAAGACGTATACAGACTGTGTTAATAATTGCTTCATTTTGCTGCAGACCCCTTAGCTTTCCTTTTGCCTTAGCTTAATTTTCAAATATGCTCAGTTCCAATTGCAGGAAAGCAATCAAACTAAGTTACCTGAGCTTTCCTTTATCAGTGCAGCATAAAAAAACATATTAATTTACAGAAAAAATATGACCAAACACAAAGCATAATACATTATGAACATTATTTTCTTACATCTGAAGTTATTATTATTATTATTATTATTATTATTATTATTATTATAATTATTAATATTATTATTAATATTATTATTATCATTATTATTATTATTATTATTATTATTATTATTATTAAGTATATAATTAATAATATTACAAACAAAACACAAAATATGGGATTTCACACCCAAACAATATCATATAACCTTCAGTAATGGCCACCATCTTTGCTTTTGGGTCCTAAGGAACACAAGATATTTTCTCTGGGGACACTGCAATAAAGAAAAACACTTTGCTTAATGGATTATTTGCAATGCTACACTGGTTGTAGCAGAGGCAGAGAACAGAGTGTAAGGCTTCCATCTGGTCTGTCTCTGCTGACTGGTCCAGTGAGTACAGAATGAAAGATTTTGGTTAGGGGAAGACAGGCTTGGAGATTCAGTGTCAAATGTTGATACACTCTTGAAGGTAATGGATGCCTTTACATAAGGCTGAATTGCAACAATCAACACTGGTGAGCCTACACTAGTCACAAAATTCTGCCCATTCAAATCCTGCTTCGAAACGACACTAACGAAAAATCCCAATCTAAATCTCACCAAAAGTACTTTGAGAATATGTCCTATGGTTTTTGTAACTAGGCAATCAACTTTAAGCATGCCTCACACTGATGGTGGCTAGAATTTTCACATTCACAATGAAACACTGTGGTACATAATGCTCTACATTTCTTTAAATATCCCCTATTGCAAATGAGAAACACTGAGCAAAATGTACTTTAAGACTGATAAAGTATTCCCATTCTCAATTATTGATAATAAGACTGGACTAAATAAAAAAATTAAATTAAAATAAAAAATACCATGCTGTTTACCAGAATAATTAAATTCCTGTAGTCAGCAAAAATGCAGTTTTGTGATCATTTGACTTTCTGGCAAAACAAATATTACTAGCAAACAAGTAAACAAAAGCTTTCTTCTGAAACCTTTTGTCCTAGAATGTCCTTTAGTGGCTATATATAAATATTTAAATGGAATTGTTAAATAATAACAGTGAAAACCAAGAATTATTGGTAAATTTGATGTTTTTGCACATGAGGAATGGATAGGCAGATATCAGAATATCTGAAATATTTATGACAGGGACGCTGTATTAATTCTAACATTGGGTTTTTAATCAATTTGAACATTGATATTTATTTATCATAGATGATATTATTTATAGGTAGATTTTTTTTTATACTGTTAGTAGAAACTCAACATTATGTTTCTAAATCACATTTCTCAAAATGTTATAAGAAGTTTTCTTTTACTGTTAACTAAAGCCTTGTTTTTATACATTTATATTACGTATATTTACATTTTAACATTTTGAGTTTACAAATGTTTTCCCTAAATGTGTCTTCTGTAGTTCTGCCTAACAGCATTTCTTTAATTACACAGTTGTACATATGATAGACAATGCACAGATAGACATTACCCATTACTTCTATATCAAGCATTAACTTCAAATCTCACAGATATCTCATATCTCTTAAATATTCAGCTACAGTATATGCTGTATACTGTATATACTCTGTTATTCCTTTTTCTACTTAGCTGTTAATATGTCTTGTTTCAGAATAACATAACCATTGTTAAACACTCATCTCCTTACAAACGTCTACTGGTGCCTTTCTGTATGTTAGAGGAAATTAAATTCACAATTATTATTTTTGTTGTGATATTTAAAATTTGTTTTAACCAGAGACAAATTTGACAAGTAAAAAAAGCGTACACTCCAAATTAATGACATAAGATCTGTGTATATCAAGTTAAGTTAAGTCAAGTTTATTTGTATAGCGCTTTTCACAACAGCTTTACACAAATCAACAGTTAAGGTGAATGGTGTGAATTTGTCCCTGATGAGAAGCCGTGGCGACTGTGGCAAGGAAAAACTCCCTTAGATGTTATGAGGGAGAAACCTTTAGAGGAACAAGACTCAAAAGGGAAACCCATCCTCATTTGGGTGACATTAAGAGTTTGATCATAAATCTTTCAACAATACAGAACACTGGAGAGTGAGAACTAACATGATTACTGGAGTATAAGATTATAAGTGATGTTCTTTCTGCAGTCTTATACAGTCTATATGGTTAGTAGCTCCTAGTGTTATAAACTCAGCATTTGTGATCATCACAGATCCAGCATCAGCTTCTCTATGTCAGAGCCTTCAAACACTCCAGGAGGTCCAATGTCAAACTCCACACATGTAGCGGGATCCAAATGGCACTGGTACGTCTCTAGATGGTTCAGGATATGTGCATATATATGTATATCTATTTGCTCCAGGTAAGAATTAAAGAAGTACTATATAATTTACAACTGTATAACTCTATCATGTACCTTGTTTGGTGTTAGAAAATTATTTATAATTTAAACAAATGATTGCTATCAAATGTAAAAAAAAATGCACTTAATGCACTTAATAAACACAAAAGAATATAATCTTAACTCAATTAGTGTCCTAATGTCCCTCTTTTGCACACTGCACTGTATAATACACAGTAGGTTTACTGGCAGCACTATTTTGTGTTTTGCGTATTAATCCTACACTGTCTTGTCTTGCACTGGTTGCACCAGGCTGCACACGATGCACTTTGTTTGGCGAGGACAACTTACTTAGTCCTTAGCTCTGTGTTTTCTGTTATGTAGCTTTATGTTGTTTTATGTAGCAACAGGGTTGTGAAGGAACGTTGTCTCATTACACTGTGTACTGTGTCAGTTATATATGGTTGAAATTACAATAAAAGATTATTGACTTGACTTGACCAGTTCAGCCATTTCTTTTCCCTTTATAGAACTAGAACATACTTTGAGTGGCTGGGTCCTGGGTCACTGTTTCTTTGTTAACAATGATGAAATCAATATTTGTATGCATTTAGCTGATATTATTTTGTACAGTATTAACATTTAAAATCAGTGTTATATACTAAAGGGAACTAATAGTGAATATCATTTATTAACAATTTTAGCATGTTCTCGATGTTTCTTCTTTATTTTTTTTTAGGTGGTCTTCTTCATTAAATAAATAAATAGGTGTCTTGAACTTCTTCAGTCTCATCCTGTTTTCGTTTTCTTATTCACAAACCTGTTAAATACACAATGGTGCCGTAGAATAGTGAAAATCAAAATGGCAAAAATAAACATTTGTAAAATTATTGGAATGCATTACTTATTCTTTTATACACTCAGGGGGTAAATACGTAAATGTCAGCTATGACGCCAAGCCAAATTTTTATTTCATTAGTAAAGATACTCATTTTATGTATCAACAATGTGTATGTTTACAGTTTCATGTGATGTGTGCCAATTAAGGGCAAAATGTGGTTATTCACAAACACACACACACACACACACACACACACACACACACACACACACACACACACACACACACACACACAAACACACACACACACACATACACACACAAAACATTATCTGAACTAATCACTGCATTGCACGCTACTAGACATTTTGATTATCATTAAAAAATGCATGTGTACAGTGTATTTCCACAATGCATTAGGACCCTACATGCACTAAGTACTTTTTTTTATGTTTATGTTAGACTGCACTTACTGGCAGTCATCTTGAACTGAAACTGAGCAGTGTGTTATTTATAAATAAGTCCTTTGGTAAATATTGGTAATGTGACATTCTGATATACATATTTGGCTCTATTTCAACATATGTCATACGCTGAATAATCAAATAAGGTTTTTTTTCTGAGGAAAATAAATAAATGAAGTTACTTTTTTCATAAAAAAATATGAGCATCTATAAAAAAAATTTGTGTGCACATTTTTGTACTGATAGACTAATGAAGTTTACTGTTTAGCACTGTGATTACAAATAAATGAGGGCAGACACAATTTGAAATATGTTGTCCTCTGTTTATGTGAATTAATGATAGTTTGATTCTACATGATTATGGTGCACTCAAGAGACAAATATGGATGGGTAAGTACCCTGTTTAATCATTGTTTAAAAAAAAGTAGCCCTGATCCATTTAAAATAGTCAAACATCAACCAATATTCCCTTGTCACCATACTGGTTGAAAATGTGCCATGTATATAGTGCTTGTGCATGTTATCTTTAGAAATGTTTGCTGATTTAGTATCTGATGCTTATTTGCCTTTGTACACAGTCTCAGTCATTACCCATTCATGTAGATAGGAGCTGGACTTGCATGACTGAAATAGCAGCCTGGAGGCCTTGTCCACATGTCTACTGAGTAGACTGCCTTTAACAGTTTTTGTTTTGTTTGGCTAGTCACACTGTTGTAGTGTGAATCTAAAAAGTACTGTTGGTCTATTTGATTTTATTTACAAATATAATATCTCAAGAACAGGGGAGCACACACTTTTTCAGCATGCGAGCTACTTTTAAAATGACCAAGTCAAAATTATCTACCTACTATAAAAATGCATAAATAAATGTCTATTTTTTTATGTCATGCGATCTTCCCACATAACCTTTGCGATCGACCGGTAGATTGCGATTGAAGTATTGGGCACCCCTGCTCCAGAAATATCCTGAGCCATGAATTATATTGACAGCACAGAATAAAAAATCTTTGTTTGTTTTACTCACCAATAAAATCCTTTAGAAGAAATTCACTTTCTTTTCATCCTTATGATATGGTCACATTGTGAGCAACTTTACAATGCTTGGCCAAGCTATTTCCTTTGAAGCCATGTAATGAGACTTTGTCTGCAGTTCAACAAAACAGTCGAGAAGTGGGTTTGTTTGTAGCATTTTCTATATTAAGACTAATAAAGACTATGATAATTTCTTTCCTTTTTTTTTCTTTTTGACAGTTTATAATTGATTTAAAAAAAATTTTTATTGTCACTGTTAACATTTAGACCACTTAATTATTGGTTATTATGAAGCTTGTCATTCATCAGATATACTGACCTGATGTTATATATACAGTATCTTGCAAGAGTGAGTACACCCCTCTTATTTCAAGAATCATTTAATTATATGTTCTCAGGAGACAATGCTATAGAAATGAAACATGGATATATTTTAGAGTAGTCAATGTGCAGCTTGTATAGCAGTATGGATTTACTGTCCGCTAAAAATATTTCAATATACAGCCATAATTGTCAAAATTGCTGGCAAAAAAAAAGAGTACACCCTAAGTAAACATGTCAAAACTGCATCCAAAATGTCAACATTTTGTGTGAGTATCATTGTTATCCTACTCTGCCTTAATCCTTCTGGGCATGGAATTCACCCGAGCTGCACAGGTTATTGCTGGTATCCTCTACTACTTCTCCATAATGACATCAGGGTGCTGGTAGATGTTACACACATTGTGCTTCTCCACCTTCTGCTTGAGGATGCCTCACAGGTGCTTAATATCTTTCAGGTCTGGAGACATACTTAGCCATTCAATCACCTTTATCTTCACCTTCAGTAAGGCACCTGATGTCTTGGTGGGTTTTTGGGGTCGTTTCCATGTTAGAAAACTGTTCCTGCCCAATTTCTAAAGGAAGGTTATCATGTTCTGCTTCTGCTTCACAGTACATGTTAAAATTCATTTTTCCCTTAATGAACTGCAGCTCCCCAGTACCAGCAGCACTCATGCAGGCCCAGACAATGATGCTACCACCACCATGTTTGACTGTAGGCAAGACACAACTTTCTGGGTACTCGTTGAAGGGTGCTGCCACACATGCTGGACAAGTTTATCTTAGTCTCATCAGACAACTTGACATAGTTCAAGTAATTCATGCTCATGGGTTGTTTTCAGCCAACTTCAGAATCCCTTTCTTCTGGGATGACGTCTATGCAAACTGACTTGTCACAGTGTGCGGCGTATGTTCTGACAAACAGTTTCATTTCTATAGTACTCTCCCTTGAGAACATAAACTAAAATGGTTGCCAAAATGTAAAATGTGTACTCACTTTTGTGAGATACTATAAATACTATAAATAAAAAAAAAAAAAAAAAAATA